>CM055280.1:19885499-19943514 GCA_029237695.1 Conchocele bisecta | reverse complement strand
ATGCATTGTAATTTTATGTATTGTCATTAACCGTTTCAACATTACAGGCCTGTATAGTGGTATTGGCAAACAGTGTAAATCCGGATGAGCCAGCTCGTGACGAGCCGTCTCATCAGGATCTTCACTTTTGCAAGTAAGTGTCATATTTATGTTAGCAAAAAAACAACCTTTTCATCAATGGACTAGTCTGAACATCATTTTGTAACCGCGTGGGTGGTCAATACAAATATCATTCAGCGATGCAAATCGAAATTTAACCACAATCATATTTTTCATCAGTACGACTGCGGTTTCTTTCTTTTAATGATGGCCATGTTCCAATATCCAATGTTCCATGTTCGTTAATAGTACGAATCTGCCAAAACCAAATTTAGCAGCATTACTTGTGTAGTTTGTCTGAACATTCAGTACTTCTGCAGTCATTTTAATCGGAAGGAATCGAACGTTGGTCACACTCTCAAAATTCTCTGAGAATGTTCAGACTAACTACATATGCAATGATAATGCTGCTAAATGTGTTATTGGCGGACTCATAGTGTTAACGGCTGGAAACTTGTCATCATTAAAAGGAAGAAAACGCAGTCATATTGATGACACATATGATTTACCTGATACCTCATGGGCACCGCCATTCCTACAGACGCACTAAGATCAAAACAATAGACGACGTGATCCCATAACCTGAATGTATAAATACATCCATGACGGATTCGGTCATTACCTGCTTAATGATGTATTGATTATACCGAGGATGTTTTCCAATATCCAGGTACACCAACGGGCGCTGTCAGTGTGACGGCTAGGAAAACTCTGGACTACGAGCCGGCACAACTATACCTCCGTCATAAAGTGAGTTTCTTGTTGACTTACTGGTGAATTTCGTTATATGGTGGTTTGTTAACCCTTTCAACCCTAAGGAACTGGAATGGACTGTGATATGTTAATTTTGCAACCAATCCAATCATCGCAAAATGATTTTCAGACTATTCCATTTATTAAAAGGGGGTCTTTTTTTTGTTCACAAAAATAAGAAAATTACTTTCAAACAGTGCAGATCCTGATGAGACGGCTCGTTACGAGCCGGCTCATCTGGATCTGCACTGTTTGCATAAACCGATATAGCGGCCTTTCGGGTTCAAAGGGTTAAACGAGCTTCTGTATTGTCCCGATCGCCACAAACAAAAAGTGGGAAAGAGTGCCTGTCCCACAATGAGGATGCCCCCGTTGACATATCGTCTATCACAATCTTGATATTTAGTGGGGTGCATTAATTACACCCGTCGTTAACATACACATGTATATACAAAATTGGAGCATAGAGTCATACCTTTAATTTACCATCAAAATAGGTATTATGAAATATGAATTATAACCGTTTATAAAAGTTATGTTGTTTTTTTTACCACATAATAAGTACACGAGTTCCGGCGTATAAACCTGTCCGGAAAAATGACAACTGCCAGCCATAGTTAATGATACTAAAAATAGATAAATTCAATGGAGATACCTAAAAATAGTAACATACATCGGATGCTGACATAACTGTATCTGACTATACAGTATAAAGCGATTGCGTTTCCAGCATTGGCCCATGTGTATACTCCTGTTGTCTGTCAGGATTGTGTTTATCGTTTCAAATTAACTTGTTCATACTCGTATATTGTTCGCTTTAGGTTAGACATTTTGTGCCCGTACTGGTACATGCCGCTTAAATTGCTTAAATCTACATCCACTTTTTTATTTTTAGAATTACACTTTATTGTTCACGTTCTTTATGTTGTTAAATGTTCATTCAGTGATGAATGTGTATGGTTCTATAATTCCTGCACAACAATATTTACACAATTCCCTAACATTTGATTGGCCCGTAGCAAGTCTCTGTCCAAAATGTATATCCCAGTAAACACCCGGCACGCCGAACTACATTATACAGGTGCGCTGTCAGTGCTGTCAATGTAAACAAATGGCTGCCGTCTGTCAAAATAAACACATTTTCTTGATGAATTTATTTCAAATGCTGGAATTATAAGGAATGAATGGCCTTTTTGTTGAATTTATTGGGTATATAAACTTGGAAAAGTCGCGGGAATACTGGACGAGGCCTTCCGGCCTTCGTCCAGTATTCCCGCGACTTTTCCAAGTTTATACCCCAATAAATTCCACAAAAAGGTCATTCATGCCCATAATGAACATCACTACCGCAATGCATTGACGCTGACACATTATATTACGGTCAATCCATATTCGAAAACTTTCCGCATTAATACGATATGTTGAACAATAAATCACGAACCCAATTTTCCAACGTGTCAGCCCAGTGCCCTCATCAAGGAATTAGTGTCTACTATCCGCTAAGTGGCATCCATTTTAGATTTCACAATCATAATACTTCAGTAAACTATCCGCTAAGTGACATCCATTTTATATTTCACTATCACAATACTTCAGTAAACTATCCGCTAAGTGGCATCCATTTTATATTTCACAATCACAATACTTCAGTAACTGAAGTATTGTGATTGTGAAATCTAAAATGGATGCCACTTAGCGGATAGTAGACACTAATTCTTTGATAAAGGCATTGCACCGAACTGTTGGAAGAGCGGATTCGTGGTTAATGTAGTATCCTTCAATCCGTATTCTAAAACGACTTTATATAACTGTCAAACTTGTATTGTATGAGAATCGAAGCTTGATAGGCACTTGTACTATCAGTCTGCATGTATTTATTTGGTCAATGTACAGCTTAGTATTTGATATATATAGAGGTTTGCCTTGTATGTGACTTTGACTGGAGACATGGCGCTTATAGGTTTTGCAAACAGTGTAGCCAAGATTCTAACAACACATACACAGCATTATCAGGCTACAGGAGTGTGCTATATGATCATGAGCTACATTGGTCACAAATCCCATAAGCCCCATTTCTCCAGTCACAGCCACATGCACATGTACAGGGCGGTCGACTCGACAGTGGCAGTATCGCTCACAGCCACGTTGTCCTTGACCTTGCATCTGACCGACGTGAACGACAATACCCCGATATTCAGCTTGGCCAGATACAACACCTCTGAGCCGCTGACCACGACGGAGGCCAGAAGGTGGCTTTGTAGACCACAACCTTCTTGGTGATAGCCTTGCGGAGTTGCTTGTCACTTTATGATGCTACCTCGATATCCTCATCCGGAGGGCAGGTTACCCGTTCGAGCTGATGCATATACTCCACCCGCGACACCGCGAGATACGCGAGGTTCGACCATTGGAGGTAATCGTCGATGATCCAGACTTTCTGTGGGTATTTTATTGTGAGGCCCTGGAAATTGTGGACTGTGAGGGCATGGCCGAGGCGCCAGTCATCAGTCATGATGGCATGCTCTGCAACCTCTAGTGTGGCCTCCTATGACGTCGTGGAGGACGAGCTCTTCTTTTCGGTCTGTGCCAGGTATGGGGACCGTTATATTCTACTTTCATCTGTCCTTGCGGTGGTACAGAACAGGCACAGGCCTGTCCTGCGCGAGCACGCGTTGCTCCTTATGCCTTTTCAGCAACAGCTCATGCGCCCGGTCGCGGACCTTCTGACGGCTGGTGAAGATTAAATCTGTTGGAGACCATTGCTCCACAAATCGGTCCCATCCCAGGCAGCTTGGGAAAGCTTTTCGCATCTCTTGGCACTGGACCCGATCAGGCTGGAGACGCATGCGCTTGTTCAGGACTTTAAGGGCGTCGTATTTCGCCATGTGGTCTACTGCGACCTCTTCGTAGTAGTATTCCCTCTGTTGCAGCCAGTCGTGTGGCATCTCGCCCGCAATCGGGGGTGGCTGGCCTTGATCACCGCAACAGATAACATGAACCCCCCTTTCCTCCAACCAGTCCAAGAACATCTCTAGGATAGGCTTGGGCACAGCACAGACCTCGTCCCAGATGATGATAAGAGGGATGAACTTTTGGCCCATACGCTCAGGTGTCCAGTCATTCTGTCCGCGTCATCGAAATAAGCTGTGGTTGGTCTGGGCTTTGACGCCTCGGGCTCTCATTTCTTTGGCGGGGCGACAGGTCGGGGTAAACATGATGGGGACTATCTCCCGGAAGAGCTCAATAGTTATCGTTGTCTTGCCGCTCCCGCCGCCGCCGCCGCCGCCGCCGCCGCCGCCGCGCCGCCGCCGCCGCCGCCGCCGCCGCCGCCGCCTCCGCCGCCGCCGCCGCCGCCCGCCGCCGCCCGCCGCCCGCCGCCGCCGCCGTTCATGTAGCTTAATCGGTGCCGCGTCAGCCGGTCGTTGTAGCTTGGCACGGTGCTGGGCTTCAGGTCTTTTTCTGTTCCTTGGTATTCCAGATTAGCGAGGTAGTCGGTGTGTTCCTGCTGCATGCACAGCTGCTACACCTTGTCGCGCCACTTGGTTGGGGCCACTGGTGGAAGGTACGGCTCGCCTATAAGGCAGCTTGGACATAAGCCCAGCCCCGCTCTGCGAAATGCCTCCCAAACTAGGTGGGGATGACGAGGTGGATTTGTGGTACAAACTCCCACTCCTGGACCACGGCAAAGCCGGTACCAATGTATTTGGGAAGCGGGCCATTGATGCCAACTCTTGCCATGCGATGGGTCGGATGTCCGAATCGCTCGAAATACGGTTTGGCCTCACCCATACATTGAAAGCTTGCCGTGTAGAAGGCTTTCATGTCGATACTCATGATGTATCTCGTATCGTACTCCAAAGACAGCCGTGACCGTGTTCGACGCGTGCCTTCTGGATGTCATCTGCGAAAGGCGCCATGGTGGGCTTCCAGCCGTTCTTCTCTCCGGCTATGACCGCAGCAGCATGACTGATTCCGAAGGCCGTTTCTGCCAGAGACACATCACCTAGTTAGGCACAGGCCACCCGGAGTCTTCCTGTGTCCTATAAGTGGTGCTATCTTCAAGCACAAACTGGTCCACGTTGAGCTGGTTGTCTCCGCATCCAAGAAGCCAGACAGCTGGTGGCTCTTCCCGGATGGCCTCTCTGATTTCTTGCCAGACATCGCCGTCGTAGATGTGGACCTGCATGGACTGCGGGAAGTGGAGGTCTTTGCCCCATGCGTGACCGTTGTGGACGATGAGTTCTACTTTGCCTTGAACCCCGTCCCTTCCCATTTTGGTATTTACCGCTATTGTAGATAACCTCGCCAGCGATGTCCCGCAGAATGATCGCACGTTTGAGGATCCTCTCCAGTTCAGCCACGTCATCGACCGTAGCGCCGATTTCATGGACTCTCTCCTCCCACTCTTGTATCCTTTGGGGCCTTGTGGGGTTTTGCCGCTGGCCTCTCAATGCGCCTTCGAAATGCTCCACCACTCTTTGGGCAACACAGTTAAGATCACCGTCGCGCATTGGGGCCAAGTTGGCGGGGTCTGGGTCTCTGAGAGGGTAGAGCATGTAAACGACCGCGGTGACTGGGTAGGCATTCTGGTAGAACACCTTGTCGATTCCCGTCAGCAAGCCAGGCTTGGTGTTTCGAGTGATCTCCCCAATACCTTGGCCCTTCGGTCTCTCAGCTCGGACCGGGTCAACCTTGTCTTCGACGACGCAGTCGCTTACTCCGTCGGTGTGTCGCACTCGCAAGAACTTGATTTTCAGGACGAACTCGCCCTCTGACAGGGTTGTGAGGAGCTGTGCTGCCCTCTCGTCTGTCTTGCGGGAATCCAGGGCTAGTCGGCAGGCCCTCGCTTCGATACCATCGGGTATCTCAGTGTCACCAATGTCAAACGGAAACTCTGCTTCATCCCTCCACGTAGAGAAGACCGCGATGGCGCCAACAAATTCAAACTCGTCTTTGGCGTCGTTAAAGATCTCAACCCATGGCTCGTCGGCTGTGAGACTTACGGGGAGCGAGGGACCTGTGTATCCAGGTCAAATGGCCATCTTGGTTTTAGCGCCCGGAGGAGGCGTCTTTCAACCTCTTCTGGAATTGGTTCGTCAATGATGTACCTTGGCTCATCTTCTTCGAGCATCTCCTCGATCAAGTCGTCCATAGTAGCCATGCTGGATGGGTATACCTAACAGGGCTCATGTTTCAAATTGAGGATTAATGAAGTTATGTTCATCTACCAGTATGTGGCTGGGTATACCTAATTAGAAATTTATATAGCCGCCAACCGGGCAAATTATTTTTGGTTAGCCCTAGCGCTCCGCATACAATCTCGCTTGAGCGCGAGATGATTTCTCCTCGGGCTACAATTCACTGGCAAATTGCTTAAATTAAACGTTCCATGACAATTTAACGATCGGGGTGGATCCTTACCGAAATTCCGACTGGAGACCTTTGTTTGGCCCTCACATACGTCTTTGTTATTTTGTATGTGACAGTTGAATCTGGTTATAACCCTTATGTGAGTATTACGGTTATTAATAATCCTAATTGAGGGGAAGGAGCAAAGTGACTTGGTGTGGTATGGACCTGGCACCAGGTCAGGTTATTCTAATTTCAGGGCTGAATATGTTTCTTCGATGTAAATATTCCGTTTTGATTTTGGGACCCCCCACCCAATGCAGCAGGCTAAAATGGGATCGAACCCGTTTTCCCGGCCTTACATGACCTTAGCTGTTGACAGGCCGTTAAACACCTATAAACAAACAATCCATGATGCACTAATGATCAATACTTATTGCGATTATTTTGATATCAAGTTTATCAAGCAAAAGTATGATAACAAAAATGATATGACACGTACAGAAAATCCTAAGCTCGAAAAGGAATTCCTACCGTTTCCGGGGCAGCCTGATAAACTTGATACCGAAATACACTCGCCTGTTATTAAATTTATCAGGTAACATTTTATGCTAGCATGGTCATGTATATGATATGTTTTCTTGAACAGAACACTGATTTGCTTGAATTTTGTCATGACACTGGCGTCATTCGTAACGTCATGTGACGGCATTCGACCAATGAAATGTTGCGTTTCAGTTCGTTGTAACCCGGAAAATCGTAACAGGACATGTATGATACGACAGTATGTTATCAGTCAGTACGTATTAAGCCAATACAAAGCTATTTACCTGATACCAATTGCGTGCGACAAAACTATTGAACAAGATACCAAAACGGGACCAATGAAACAAACAAAACCAGACTCAAAAGCAATACACCATTTCTATTTACGGCCTCGTTTGAATTAATAAATTTATATTAAAACACTTGCTTTACTGTATTGTTTTTGTTGTGTATGTGAAGTACAGTAATAAAACCAAATGACACGAATGCCTTGTAATCCGTAAAGTTTCAGAATCCACGCCGTCGCAGGGGTGCCGTAAGCATCATAAAATTGGTCCGGCGAATCTGGTTGGTAGACCCGCTACCCATCCAAAGTGTATGTTGTTACCACTCGGTTGTAAACAACATTTACATTCCGTTGTTTTTGTTATATATGTGAATTCCAAATATGTCACAATTATTGATCCGGAATTCGCCGGACCTGCCGGACCTGTTTCCACGCCCCTGAGTCGGTTTATATTCTAAATGCTCTAAATATGTTCGACAGCGATACATTTCGCTTCATACGATGATGTTCCATACAGTATCAAGTCAATCACTGTTCATTCTCATACACGAGGTGATGATCCATGATGTAAAATGGTACAAATGTTTCATTAGTTGATTTCATCAAAATGGCTAAGTATAATTATACTAGTATAGATACATATAAGTATACTTTGAGGGAGTAACTATTTATTTTTACTGAAATGCATTATTTCATAATTATAGACCTAACTACTGTTTATATTTGATGATTAAGATCTCATTGTATGGAAGTTGTCTTCAAATGAGGCCTAAATGTAGTCGACATTTTCCGCAAGTTACATATGTGTGGAGAGGATTTCCTTTCCAGTACTTATTTATCACAACCAAAATGTATTACTTGGCATGATGCGGTTTCATACACAGCATCAGTTACCACACAAATGCAATTTAATTTTTTAATTTCAAAGAAAATGATTCATGTTGGCGTTTGACAAAGACAGCTTTTTTAAGACCAGTGCATAGATAATAAACCATTACAAATGAATCAGAATAAACATAAGCACACCGTCCTATGCGTTATATTCGAGTATATACCTGCTTATAGGAGTAAATACTGTTTGCCCATTGACCTTCATTGATTTTAGAAATGGCGAAGTGGCCTCCATAGACAGAATTTGAAAAAATCTTCATTGTGGAAATCGGCTAAGAGTTGTTGGTAAGTATTTGGCTATTATGAAATTACATATACGATAAAAATGATTAGCCTATCTTTGTCGTCTAAATATGTTTGAATATCTGTGTATTTGAAATAATAAAACAACTTCCGGCTTCTTTGAATCTTTCGAAATTAGAAGCTGATTTAGCGTAGGAATATAAAATTATGAAAATTGTATTCATTTAGAAATGTCATAACAGTTGACCTTATTTGTCATAACTGTATGTCACTGTAGACGATGCTTTGCGAATTCATGTTTTTCCATCGTGAACTTTGTCTACAATACATCCCACAAATTGGGATTATTTTTAATGTATTAATGGAAGTCGACTGATTTTGTGTGTAATTCGGTCTCCAGTGTAAACAGAAAATGTAGACATTCGCCAGTTACAATGTACACAAAGTGCATTAAAAATGGTAAGTTTCGCCAAATTAATTACCTACTATACCGGCCTCTGTATGTATTTTGTATATTTTATTAGACATCGGAAGTGTCAAATAGTCAAACTTTTGCCATGGGGGGGGGGGGGGGGGGGGGGTGGGGGGGGGGGAAAGGTGGGGTGCTAAGATACATTTTAAGATGGCTGAACTGCAGAGAATATAATACAATCACTTTAAATTTAATTTGACATGCTATATTTTTTACTGAGCAGGACATGTTTGTATGGTGTCCTACTAGAGTCAATAGTGTCAAATAGTATACATCAATATGCTTCAATTGCCATGTTGAAATACCGGATTTATTTCCCCGAGACATCTGTAAATCCGACAAAGAAACGAGTGCAGAGCACAAATAAATCCGTTATTTAAAAATGGTAGTGGAATAAATTGTACACGTATATTACATGCTCTTCGGAAAATATTAAATGTGCTCTTAGACCAGCTTTTAATGTTGTCAAAATTAACAATTTTGACATTGGCGTATGAATTGTTTCATAGACGGAATATGTTGATCTTAGACATGTTAGATATGTATTGTTTATGTACAGTCTACATAATTTTACATAATTCTATTTCTACACTTGGTCCCAGTCCTGGTATAGTTGCGGGAAGTAACTGCAGAATATATACACTGGACTCGAAACCGGGGACCTCTGGATTACCGTACCTGTGTCGTTACTGAAACAGACTAGTGGGCCCTCGTCTGAGAAGGTTTACCTAGCCACTTATTTTGTCGCGCGTATCGTGCAAATAATCCAAAATGTGTTATCTCCCATTTAAATTATTTCAGCCATTTGTAATCCCGCATAGTGAAATCACCACATTTCTAACGTGGTTCAATCCAAACATTCAGTCGTTTCAACATGTTCAACCAGTCAATTTGTCCACAAAGTGTTAGTTGACATAATTTACATTGATTGTATAATAATTTGTGTCCATGTCCTTGAACAGTCGTGTTATTTGGTGACCAACTTTGCGCAGAAAACAAACCGATTCGCACTTGCACTGTTTCGGACTCGACATGCAATCATATCCTGTGAAGATGTCCGTCATACCTTATTTGCATACTGTTTCATACATTAGTTACACTCCAAAACGTGTACAAAGCCAGGCGCGGATCCAGGAATTCGGGTTGGGGGGGGGGGCGTAACTATTTTGCAATACTTTACTATATTATGGAACGAGCGTAGGATAGCGCTAGGGGGGTCCTGGGATTCCCCCCCCCCCCCACTGATTATACTCGCATTTCCCCCCCCCCCCACTGATTTTTTTTTTAAATCTACATCGCATTTCCTGCGTTCTGGCGCATTTTTGAGCAAAAATATTGACACTGTCGCAGTATGTTTAGACATGATTTTTGAATTAAAACGTTTATATTTTGAAACAATAAGACAACGACCGAAAAATGCATGGAATACATAAACGGTTATCATTCACTGTTACGTGTAACTATTTTCAAAAGTTACTAATCTATATTCACTTGAGAATGTAAACAACATACCTAAACAAATCGGTTATTTTCGCTTTTTATTCGCCGACATTTCTAAAGGATTGTAGTTCAGGTTGTTGTTGTTGTGGCTACTGTCAGATGATGCTGCTGCGGCCCCGCGCTTATGTTTTGGCTGCACCCCCCCCCCCCAATAAACAATAAATTCACAACGCGAACGTAGAAACGTGCCTTGTAACTTGTAAAAAATCTTTACTTGGTCAATTTTAGGGGTGGGGGGGGGGGGGCGCGCGCCGGGTCCGCCCCCCTGAATCCGCACATGAAAGCTATAGTCTCAACATGCTCAACAAGCATTTACGTATTCACATAGGTCAACAGTCGTATAAATGTGAGGTTCGTTGTAAGAGTTGTCTTGATTATCCCACACAGTCTCATCCGGGTCTACCCTGTTCGCTAGCTAGTCGGTAAATGATCTAGATCTACACTTCTCACATTAATACAGGATCTTTTTATGAAACTTAGTACTGTTTCTTTTGTATTTCAGCTTTTACCTACATTACACTGTAACACGAGAAACATTAAGTCGCCCTTTGCGTCTCGTGTCTGTAAACTTTGTTACACAGTACTACACAACCTTTGTTATACGTTCTACGATTGGTTCACGATGTAAGTCTTAACCAGTGAGATTCTTGGTTACACATTAATTACATGTTTCACGATCAGCTTATTCAACTTTCAGGCTCTATTAAACTCTAACCCTCAAACATATCGGGCGTGACACGAAGTTCCTGGGACCACCAACACCACGTTACCACAGACACCTTATGTAAGTTACCATGTACATCCTATAGACTATTGCAGACATAATACAAATACATGAATCTGGTAATTGTATACATTTGTTAACTCATCATCTGATGACTCGATGTGCCCCTTACCAACCAAAAGGTTTGGGTTACCTGGTGGTAGACATCGTGCACAAAGAGTGACAGTTAAGGCACCCATGCATTATGAATCTTCATGTGTTGATGCTCTGAAAGTTATAGTGAAGATGCGTGTGAAGACACATAGACCTGTGAAGAGAAGAAAATTTTCTGATTTACCCAAATCTTGTAATTACTATTTGGTACAAACAGAAAAAAAATACAGTAGAACTTTTCCGTTGACATCCAAGGAGCCAGTGTGTGAACAATATGCATGGGCCTCATTGTAATAATACTGCGATTAAGATTTATGTGAGGCTGTGACTGGAGAAATATGACTTATGGGATTTTTGACCAACACACTGCGATGTTGCTACGGGGGTCCGGGGCATCGGAAATCTTTGAAATCTAAGAGGCGTGAAACTTCATTTCCTGCATTCTCAGCAAGTTTGAGGATGAGACTATGTGCTTTATTACAGAATTATGGTGGGGGCCAGGCCTCCCCAACTTCCCCCATTTCCGCCGCCCCTGATTACAGGGCACATTGGACCCACATTGACATCCTAATCAATGCGGGTACTCACATCTTGTGTACATGTATTCCAGGTGGGCTGGGAGCTATCAGTAAAGTAATTAGTGTTTTGGACAGAAGTACAACAAATCAACACCAGATGCTATCTGGAACATGGACCAAGGTACGTGTTGTAACACATCTGGCTTCATGATCGGACAACCAATCGGCTTATGAACCCGCTACATACCTGATCATCGTTTGATTCAACCATAATTGCTTTGTAAATGTGACGGGACATATGTATAACATATATGTGAACATTGTCGTGTTACTGTATCCTATACGGCATCTGGAGTTGCCGTCTCAACCATCTTAGTATGCACAAGCCGTCAGTCAGTTTGACCTCTTATGATACAGATATTCTAATAAAGTTTGGTATACCATCTTCCACAGCTAATTATGTATTATATACAATGTGCTATCAATTATATCATGTCAATGTGTACACCTGACCATGTTTGATACCTGGGTTATTAGTTTTGTGACTTCCAAAATCGACAATGGCCATGTTACACTGTTTAAATTATCAGCTGACTCCACTCACCTAATATTATAACTACAGGTATGGCAGGTGTACCACATATATTCTGCTAGCAAAACCTTTATGGTAGCAGCACAAGTCCATAAACAATCATTTTATAACATATTGCACTAAAAATGTATTTAGTTTATCGTGTAAAATTATGAATGTCTGTGTCAAACGCTACAAGAGGTGATAGCTTGTCCATGTTTTGATGGCTCAGAGGGCACTTCAATGCACAGCATAGTATACACTAAGAAGAACAGGGTCAGATACACTTTATGCAAATATTCAATCACATTTACAAGGCTATTTTCCGCGATACAAAGGATGGTGTTTTATGAAGTAAATCCTTGTGTGAGCTTACAGTCACATTTTATACAAGAATTGTAGAATCAGGGCCCATGCTATAATGATTGGACTATGTATTCTATAGTCGTGATCATAGGGTGGCCGGATTAGCTGAGTAGGTAGAGGGTCGGACTGCGGACCGGGATACCCCGGGTTCGAGTCCCACCTCGACCGCTGAAAATGGTCGATTCGGCGTGTCCTTGTGCAAGATAACTTCGTGCTAGCCTAGTCCTATCGGATGGGGACTTAAATAGTCGGTCTCGACATGCAAGGTCATCGAGCCAGTGCCGTCGTTAAATCAAAGCATTTACATTTACAAGTAAATCCTTGTGTGAGCTTACATTAACATTTTATACAGGGCCCATGCTATAATGCTTGGACTATGTACTATATAGTCGTGATCAAACCTAGTCTCGTGCAGATTCACTGTTGTGTCCGCCCTCAATAGTTTGCTTGTATGTGCAGCTGCATGCAAATACAGGCCTCTTTTGGTACCAGGGGATTGAATGATCAAGTCATTCTGAGCGTGCATATAATCAAGACTTGTGGTGAAAATCAGTAGAATCAATTGTTTTGAATTAAGAGTTTGGTAATAAGCTTAGAATAACTTCATAATGATGGACACTGGGCTGGTGTCAGATGAATATATTCTGAACATCTTAGCATTTGTAGTACCTGAGCATTTACCAGCAATAAACTCGCAATATAATGAAGATCTTCATTCAAGAAGGGCTTTACCTTGAGTTAAGGCCATTGTTTCAACTGATAACTTTATTTCGCATCCTTATCTTATTATTAGGTATCAGTGAATGAAAACTAGTATCAATGAATCTGTCTTTACAGGGCTGGCAATACACCAAGTGGTACCTCAGTCAATCAATACTATTGTTCACCCATCTGTCTATGCTGCAACTCCACTACTACATGTACAACAGGGACGATGACATTCTCTTCGTGTAGATGAAGTCAACTGCTTTTCGCTGATCGGTGGTGTCGGACATGCGTGAACACGGTCGCAATCACAAAAACTGTTACTGCCAAATGATGCAACTGAACCTCAGCATGGGGGTGTTTGTGACCAGAAACCTGATTCACTGTACTTAGCTGCTGTTAATAGGCCATTAAACACCAATAAATCAAATCTACACATTTTAATATGTATGTGGTGTGGTGTAGACTCAGTGTGACCTTACGACATTGATGATAATTATATATTCAATTCCATGTACAGACAGATACATGCCACAATTAGCCTTACAGTTAGACATGAAAAACTCTTGAGCTGTTTATTAATGATCAATTAGTTTTTGGTTGGAAACTATATGTGGCTGTGACTGGAGAAATTGGGCTTATGTGTTTTGCGACCAGTGCATACCAGATTGGCCTGTGCATCCGCACAGTCTGATCAGAATCTGCACTGTTCGCCATACCATTAGTGTATCATCTGTCCTGCTTCTAACACGCACTGTAGATCATTATCAGGCTACAGGAGTTTGCTACATGTATTTGATCAGTCTGAGGAGCTACATTGGTCACAAAACCCATAAGCCCCATTTCTTCAGTCACAGCCACATACATGTACTTATATTGCAGTGTAATAATTGTTTTCTTTAATTTACATAGGTTGTCTCTTCTAGATATACATTTACAATACAATGGTATTATTATTTTTTATGTTTTCATGGATCACATATTTTGCTGTATTTTACTGTACATTCAAACCTATGTAAGATGCATATATATAATGTAAGTATTATATAAACAAGGGAGATAACTTTAACATTATATTTCCAATTATTGACCACCATACATTTATGGGTCTACTTTCAAAATGGAGATTAGTTTTTGACAATTTCTCAAAGTTTTACAAACAGAAACTGGCCAATACCTCAATTAAATGAGCATGTGAATTGTAATAAATGATAGCGAGCTGTACCTTGGTCACTGGCAGCAGTTTCTATGCATTTTTTTTCCAGTTCCTATTGCACATATTTCTCTCAGTGTCAAACGCCAAAACACCCCATTTTCACCCGCAGTTCAATATGTTTGCATTACTACACATTATATCTACTTCTATGAGCTGCTACACATTGCAACGAATATTTTGGTATATTACATGAGGTACTTTCACAGTTTTATGTTCGAGAATTTTGAATTTGAAATGATGCAATAAAGTGTACAGTCGTACCTTAACATTATACATAGATCTAACTATTATATTGTATTTATTACATTATCACAGCCATTCCATTGGTTTGAAAGTATTTTATTTCGTTAAATAAACAAAATCATAATTTATGCATACATTGAAAGTTTCTCCCTCAAAATATACTACATTTAGCAATTTTTGTGAAATCGGCTACACATCAAATTATCAACCTGATCACACCGTCACAAGGAAATATACTGTCTGCTTCATTAAACCTGCGCTGATGGAAAAGGTATATGTTTATATTACATTTTGGCAAAATTTATGAATGAGCCTTCTTTTTTTTTCGTGAAATTTGGCCAAATATTTATTTTATTATAAACAATTATTTCTCTGTGAGAATTGAAAATGGTGGAAAGGAAGCTGAAGGGGCTGCAGGGGGAGTTGACTTTTCGAAAAAAACGAAGCATTTTAGAAAGTGACTTGGAAACATAGCTAGATAGCTTGGAAATGATCTAAGAAAAGAAGTTTTGAAAATAGCGGCTACTTACGCCAATAAACAATAATGAGTTCAATAAGTCTTTATGCATGCTTTAGCTATAATATGATGAGCACATGCTGATGTTTTACACGAGCAGATGAGTGTATAATTGTGCTTCTACACATCCAAGTAGAGACCTATATAGTCATGCGCTACATCAACATTTGTCTATTATTTGCATATTGTAGTTGTACGTGTATTGTTATTGGTGGCAGTATCTGCATAAATACTTACTGATCACATTCATGTGGTTTATTTGTATAATTATGAGCTTTTGTTTTATTAGCATGGTTTGTAGTTTATGAGATATTATTGATACTTTACATTTGAACAGCCATATATACAACGCCATACGTCTCCTAATACCAACGTGGGTGGGACAGAAGTAAAAATGATGTAGTATATGCATTATGCATTTCTTACACATGTTTATTTCTAATCTACAATAATCATCACAGCATGTTGCCCATAGATGCAATTTGAGAAAAAGAGAGAAGAACGACATTAGTGTCGTATATACACTTTCTATAACATTGTCATCAGCTACGAAGGTATTCATCCTGTTGCCGCAGCAACATAATGCAATGTACATGCATGCAATCAAACACAATGCCATTGTGATTGCTGTTACAGTTACGGAAATGCAGAACAGCAATTGCAATCGTCCTGAGACGCGCCTTGCGATTTTGTACTTTCGTATGTCTGCACAATTTCATTGAATACGTTTACAAACTTCACAATAGTTTCCGTAAATGGCATAAAAAGTTGACAGATTATTCAGATTACATGCGGAATTATGTCCGCATGTACTCGGATAATTTTGTCAACTTCCTTTATTTATGTAATATATTGTAAATTTTGTAAACGCATTTAATGAAATTACGCAGATATCCGACGGTACAAAATAACATGGCGTGCCTCATGTTACTTTGCGTTATGTATTGTATGTCCCTGTTTGTCAGCAAAAGCGTATAACGTGCAGAGATTGTGTCATTTTCACATCCGGGGTTAAACAATTGGTATGCGCTAGCTACACCGAAATGCACTCACATGTATGCCGATGTAATATAATTGATGGCATATTCAAATTATGCCCTATGTCAACCAAAGCGCACGACTTTGTGCAATGCAATTTCAAGTTACGTCTATGTGTTTTATTCTGCAGTGGCGTCAAATCACCCGACAGATAGGTCTTCTCCCAGTTTCAACACATTGCTGTGTGCCGTCGCGGTACGTCACGATGATAAACAGTTATTTGTATGTGGTTTGTGCTGTCTGTCAAATTTCAATACGTTAAGTGATTGGATAACCGACAGTAGTCTGTCTTACAAATGAATACCTGTCTCAGCACGTGCTATGCTATATCGACGACAGCATATACGCCGCGGCTGAGAAGGAGACCTCACAACGGGTCAACCAGCCATAGATCAGCACCAGATCAGCATTCACATTCGCATTTGCTATGATAAAAATCGACAACTTTAGTTTAACAATTCTGCAAAAAACAGGACTTGAAACCACACTTCCGACGTTTCGGCACAAGGCCTTTATCAAGGAATAAGTTTCTACTAAACACTAAGTGGCATCAATTTTAGATTGTGAAATCGACAAAGTGGATGCCACTTAGCGTTTAGTGAAAACATTAATTTCTACTAAACTCTAAGTGGCATCAAATCTAAAATGGACGCCACTTAGTGTTTACTAGAAACTAATTCCTTGATAAAGGCCTTGTGCCGGAAAATCGGAAGAGTCGGTTCCTGTTTTTGTTGCAGGTATTTTCTGAACCCAGATATGAGTATACACCACGACTGCACATGTCTGAAGCATCATGCGGGGACTAAACATACATTTCCCTACGTTTAATGTAAACGTGGGTTGCCACTGTACTGTTGTTTCAGCACACACACATGGTTATGCTCGCTTGACAGACAGCAGGAGAATATCTTCGAAAAACTGTTGCATATTGTAACACCAAATCCTCTGATATACTAAAGTACAGTGGAACCTCTCTAAACAGGACACTCTGGGTGGTCCTCATGGTGTCCGGTATAGAGACGCTCTACTGTAATGAAGCATTCCATTAACAATTTTTGTAATTTTCAATCACGAACTGACACGGACAATGACATAAATAACAACGAAACCCATCTAAATTAAACACAAATGGGTCGTCAGGGTGTTAGAGAGGTTATACTGTACCCCATTATATATATTATCGCTGATGGTGTCGCAGTATTTACTGACTACAACATTATGACATATATCAACCAAAATGCACGAATTTGTGCAATGCAATTTCAAGTTACGTCTATGTGTTTCATTCTGCGGTGGCGTCAAATCATCCGACAGATAGTTCTTCTTCCAGTTTCAACACATTGCTGTGTGGCGTCGCGGTACGTCACGATGATTAACGGTTATTTGTATCTGGGTTGTGCTGTCTGTCTAATTTCAATACGTTAACTGATTGAATAACCGACAGTAGTCTGTCTTACAATTGACTACCTGTGTCAGCACCTGCTATTTCGTCGACAGCATCAATTTTAGATTGTGAAATCGAAAAAGTGGATGTCACATAGCATTTAGTAAAATAATTGGTTTCTACTAAACGCTAAGTGGCTCCAATCTAAAAATGGACCCCACTTAGCGTTTACTAGAAACTAATTCCTTGATAAAGGCCTTGTGCCAAATAGTCGGAAAAGTAGGTTCCTGTTTTTGTTGCAGCCTTTTATCATACCCAGATATGAGTATGCACCATGACTGCACATGTCTGAAGCATCATGCGGGGACTAACAATACATTTCCCTACGTTTAATGTAAACGTGGGTTGCCACAGTGATGTTGTTTCAGCACACATACATGTTTATAATCACTGGTCAGACAGCAGGAGAATATCTTCGAAAAACTGTTGCATATTGTAACACCAAATCCTCTGATATACTAAAGTACAGTGGAACCTCTCTAAACAGGACACTCTGGGTGGTACTCAGGGTGTCCGGTATGGAGACGCTCTACTATAATGAAGCATTCCATTAACAATTTTTGTAATTTTCAATCACGAACTGACACGACAATAACATAAATAACAACGAAAGCCATCTAGAGTAAACACAAATGGGTCGTCAGGGTGTCCAGTTTAGAGAGGTTATACTGTAACCCATTATATATATTATTGACGATAGTTTGTAGCAATCTGTTGAAAACGAAATGCGGAGGTATATGTCCTCAGCTAGAAGCCAAACATCAGCGCCAGAACACCACACACGCTGACAACTATTATGCCGCCCATTTTGAACACAGCGCCTGTTAAAGTAAAAACGTATATTAACAATATACAAGGATAATTCAATACATTTTCTAACCAGTTAAGAGTTTAGACGGTATGTGTATCTTAATGATGAGTGCATCTACAGAATGGTCCATACCATAGAGATGTATCTTAATGGGCTTCATAATCATTTTATAATTTGGATGGTATTTACTTCTTGCCGTTTCATTTTATTTGGGAAACTGTACACCGCTAGTCATAGACTGCACATCGGTGGATTTACAATCTGTGTAAGCTTTAGTTTCGCAATTTCTTTTCTGCACATTTTAACAAAAATATCAGACAATATAGCCACAGACGGCATGACCCCTTACTTTGGTGTTTGTCAATGACCAGATTATAGTACATGTAAACTTGTCGATTATCATTCCGAACTTCTGTTCAGGTTCCAGTAACCATGGCACTCAATGAAGCGTATTTAATACAAGTATTATTATTTCCAAACGGCTTTCCCTTTGGAATATGGAGCATGCGGTTCATCGACTATGTACATGTATGATTTCTTTCTATGAAATAATGTATTTCCTTTAGGGAAGTAATCGTGACAGAGCATTACATACGTTATGCACAGAAGAAGCTCGTGGCGGCAGTTATGTCGCACTTGAAACACCCGTTCCATTGAAATCTATTTTCATACGATCGAGTAAAACTGTAAATTTCGCTCCGTAATATCTCTAAATATTAATGTCACATGAATTCTGTGTGTGCAATGCTGAATATACCACAATATTAATGTGAAGTAACTGTTGTATGTCTACTTCTGTTTGTAAATTATAAATGAAAACTAGTGTAATAAATATAACAACAGAAAATAATAACTAAACACAAATAACAAGACGTGTAAATACTGTTTTCGTAATGGATTGGTATTATACATAGTTTCTTTACTGAACAAATATTAATATTCTTTATAAATTGTGTGATTTGTCAGTAATTTACACCGGGACACCAGATGTACATAACATATAGAATGACTGATATGTGTCTTTATCGAATTTACAGTTGCAGAGATAATGGGTACCCGAAAACGTTAACGCAAATCTTACGGACGGACAAACGGACGGACAAACAGACGGACGGACTTACGAAATCTATATACCCCTCGAAATAATTCGGATGCCGGGTGATATAATTAACATTGGTGCATTTTTAAATAAGTTTAAAATCTTACCACTGCATGTTGCCGTAGCATTCCATGTTTTATCGGACTGACAAACTATTTGTGCTGCTCCTGTCAGCTTGTACCCAGCCTCACAGCTCATAGTCGCTATCGATCCTTGGGTGGTAGTAGTGACATCAATTGCACCGTTAGTTGGCTTGGTTGGAGCGCCACAGTCTAAAATACGTATAGTAGGTATTGTTCGCATATTGGATTGTTAAGGATTTTTAAGCGACCGCAGCATTAGTTCCTTAAAAGTGAACAATAACAAATTTATAGTTCAGCCAAATGTTACTATGCATCCCCCATCCGAGTATTGATTTAATACTTCCTGTCAAACAATTAATGATTAAATATCATGGTAATATGTAACTTATTGGGGCCAGATATTGAAATACGTGAAATAACTGTAGCTAGATACTGGCCAGCGATTGGCTTAGAACTTAGGGTGAATTATAAATGTAGTTATGTGCATGTACAGTAGCGCTTTTCTGCATGTCAACTATACGTACTATACCAATACTATACGTATACTATACCAATACGATATGTTTTCTATACGATTTGCATATAATATAAACGTACGGTATGTTTGTACCGTACATACCAACCAATATCGTATAGATATACCATTCAAATCGTATGTTTATACGATTTGTATACATGTGTATAATTCTGGTACGTTTGTATCGTACAAACATACCAGATTATGGTATATTCATACCATATCCGTACGGATATATCGTAAATACGAACGAATATCGTATGTTTGTATAATATTCGTATAGTACGTTTGTACTATACGATGATACGGTACAAACATACCAATGTTATACGATCATACGATATGCTCATT
Organism: Conchocele bisecta; assembly: GCA_029237695.1. Lineage (NCBI taxonomy): Eukaryota > Metazoa > Mollusca > Bivalvia > Lucinida > Thyasiridae > Conchocele > Conchocele bisecta. The sequence goes on along the minus strand of CM055280.1, from coordinate 19,923,019 downwards.
AAATATACCAATACTATACGATTACGATATGTATACGATATTACTATATAAAAATAGGTTGGCAGCAGAAAAGTGCTACTGTATGTGCGCTTAATAGCAGTGATCACCGACAGTCCAATCATCGACAAGAAATATAATATGCATCTGACAATTTAACAAGGTATATATACGTTTCTAAAGTACATCGAGTGTTAATAATTGTTAGAGTTTATTGTTCGATTGACTTTTTCACGCACGAATATCTGTTATTGGGCCTAAAAGAAAAGTCGTATAGTGCGGGCAACCTGATCTTACATAGTGATATGAGACACGTCATGTGATTTTGTACGTTCGGACATTTTAGAATTGTCCGAAGGCACAAAATCGCATCGCATGTCTCAGTTATGCTGCCGACCCTGTCTATAATAGATATGAACATGGAAAAACAATAAACTATCACAATACAGTCACCTGTATCTCAATAGGTTTATGCGTACAGTCAACAATCCCAACTGACAAGCAAGTCATTTTTATACAATATCAACGTCTTTGGAAAGATCAGGAACACAATAATGAATACAGCCTTCTTGCAGTGCATATTGTGCTGGTGCATGTATACAGGCATTTTCGGCGATATTCGTGTGTCTCTTGACGTTGTGTTATATTGTCTGATTCAGGAAACCTGACCAACAGCTATGTAAACAATTCAAAAACAATATTGTTTCGATAATATTAAATATTTTCAAAATTTTATAATCGGTTTTCATTTTGTATTGTGACTGTATAAATCCGTAAAATGTTGTCAAATATTGATTTTATTACGAAAACATGATTTCCCTATGGGAATTTAACATGTGGGAAACCTGGAGAACCTGGCGGAGGAGTCGAAAAACGAACAGTGTAGGAAATTGACTGCAACCTGGCTGGATAGCTTGGAAATGCTGTAACTAAGAAAAATAAAATTTTGTATTTCAAATTAAATCATTTGTGAAATTTGTGTTTTCGCGATAAAATCAATATTAGACCACCTTAAAAAGATGGCTAATTCTTACATGTTGATAACATTTAATATTGTCGACACAAATATTGTTTTTTCCATTGTTAGTATTACCGTAATATTTGGGCATGTTACGTGAAACAGACAGTAATGTTTTATATTAACGTATTATATTGTTGAACCTTACTTACCAGCGATACATGTTCCCTGGTCAACGTATCCCGTATCGCATTGGCATACCTTGACACCACCAACGGTGGCGCATGTCTCATGGTTTGTGACATCACATGGATTTTGTGCTGAGCAGGTGGATACTGGAAGAAAAAAACAACAACTAATTTGGCAGGGATAACATTGCATTTAAGACAAATGAAACCACAATAGAAACACACCCGAATGAGAATGAATAGCTACCAATTGCAACACGGCGTCATCATCTCACAGGCATACTGCATTCCCGTACGTAGTTAGAACTGGCACTTTACGTTATTGTAGTACGGTAGGTACATCCGATTTTGGGCTTCACCTTGTTTTGAATAACATAGCTTATTTATTACTAATTTTGCATGTCTATATATATACATCCCAGCAGGAAATTAAGCAATTTAAGAGAATATAATGAATGTATTAACACATGTTGACACAAATGGGCAGCTTTAAAAGTCAATTACTTAACTGCATATGAGAAAACCAAGATGACCGCCGAATGTGACCATTTTACATAACTTCACTGGTTGGTCATATCAGAGAATATCAGTTTTCTAAGTATGTTATAATTGAAACAATGCTTGCGTATTTTTGTAACTTTGATGTGTAATTATATGCTAATCTATATAACAGATGTCAAAGATGGTGGCCATATGTGAATATATTACAATGTACTTGCAACCTTATCTTTAAATAAGAAAAGATACATAATCATTATTGTATTTAGGTATGTAATTATTCCAGTACATTGAGTATGCATTCAGACAAGTGCTTCAATGCATTAGTCCAGGATGGCCGCCAAATATCATAATATTACCTGAAAAGCAACTCGTGTACTACTAACTTATAGCTTAATATGTAATTACACTCGAATGCTACATCTAAGATTTTAAGTATCCAAACTCCGGGTATTAAGTCATGTGGAACTTTTTATTTTAATATACACCATTAGATAGCAACGTCAATAACATAAGTCTAGTATGGCCGCCAGATATGAATATACTACATTACAATAGTAATACAAGTATATAACAATGTACGATTTAAAATCGTGCATTCCGTTATATATTTTGGATGTTGTTTCGTAAATCCTTCTTGTCTTGCCAATTCCATAGCAGCATTCATGCTGTTAATACTCTGGTAACAATTCCAATATTGTTGTAAACTTATATAATTCTAACTTTTATAGTGGGTTGTTGACAGGGATAAATATTGCGGAACTTTACAATTATATACGTCAATGACTTCCTAATTTGCATACATACCATAATACATTATGTTGTCTTTCATATCATTGGTTCCAAACGCTCAAATACTCAATAGGATTTACTGTACAGCATCACACTAAATGGCTTCTATAGGTAGCGCCATTAACAGGTTGAATGTCTGAATATAACAATTGAACAAGTACAAATGGATGGTACGTCTATATATTTCTGTCACACTCTGTGACTACAATAACATATTTCAGCCACCCAGTAGCCTTATTCCAGTTTCTGGCTACAATTATGTGCGTGCAACCTAGGTAGCATGCGTAACCACTTATGACTCCCACTGATATTATTGCATCATGTAGGTCATATGATTTCTTTCTCCGAAGGCTACACAATTTCCACAAAACGGCTGTATGCACACGATTATGGGTTTTCATGCTGGGACTGTTGGGGAATAGTTATTGTGGGGCTTGTGTTGCATTTTTTTAATATTTCTTTTATATTCTTGGACTGTTGATTTACTTTTGGGACAGCACACCGCTGGTTGTGGAGTGCATATTTGTGATTTGTTTCGAATGTACAATCCTGGTCATGTATCAATAACCATACAATGTAACCTCTCTCTTTAATAATTGATTTGCACATATTCGGAAACATTTCTATACTGGTTGCTAGACAACCGAAGGGGACACATCACCCTCCCATGACCACGGCATAACTAAGCCTCTATTAGTCGGAGTAATCAAGTTGATTTTCAGAAATATCGTAGTGTCAAATACGTAAAATAGTGTCAACTACGTTAAAGTCACACAAACTTAAATTAAAATAATGAAGAGAGTGACGTATGCCGTCCTAGTGTTATGCCGTCACTAATGAAGTCAACCGTATACGTGTTCAATCTATTTTAGACAGCGTGGACACCACTGCGCGGCCACCATTCTATTATACTTACTCTATGAGTATGAACTAGTCGAGCTGATATATCGTTACTGCCAATACCATTTTGTATTTGATCACATACATATCGTCTACCATCTTCAAGTAATATCTATGTACAATTTTATTATATTTTCAGATAGTTCATTAGAAATGCAGGCGTTTCGGATTGCAATCCAATAAATCAGTCGGTATACCATACGAAACTTACGACAATACATGTAAGTGACGCAGCATATTACCAATTCTATACAGGTATTCTCACTGAAAATGCAATGTTTTTACCAAACAGTCTGGTCGTTTATCACTGCGTCCATGAAAAATACTTTTACATCGGCTATCAGTGCAACTGTTATTATAAATTCCCATTTTCACCTATGAACGTGTTTTGTCGTATGAAGTTTAGCGAAACGGGCAGGTTTAATATTAAATAATGTAATAAATGTATGAATATAAAGTTAAAACTCCTACTCATAAAACGATAGCGGCTACTTACGCCAATAAACAACACATGTTGATGTTTTACACGAGCAGATGAGTGTATAATTGTGCTTCTACACATCCATGTAGAGACGTACATTGAATACTATGTATACAGTCATTCGCTACATCGAAATTTGTCCATTGTTTGCAAATGGCAGTTGTACGTGTATTTTTATTAGTGGCAGTATCTGTATAATACTTACTGGTCACATTCATGTGGTTTATTTGTGTATGAGCTTTTGTTTTGTTAGCATGGTTTGTGCTTTATGAGATAGTATTGACACTTTACATGGGAACACAAAAAGAAAGGGTTCATGATATTTTCATTTCTCCAGTCGCAGCCATATATACAACTTCATACGTCTCCAAATACAAAGGTGGATGGAGACATAACTAAAAATGATGTATGGTCATAGTATATGTATTATTCATTTCTTACACATCTTTATTTCTATCTACAATAATCATCACAGCATTTTGCCCATAGATGCAATTGAAGAAAAAGAGAGAAGAAAGAAATTAGTGTCGTATATACACGTTCTATAACATTGTCATCAGCTACGAAGATATTCATCCCGTTACCACAGCAACATAATGCAATGTACATTCATTCAATCGAACACTATCATTTTGATTGCTGTTACAGTTACGGGAATGCAGAACAGCAATTACAATCTTCTGGAGACACGCCTTGCGATTTTGTACTTTCGGACATCTGCGTAATTTCATTAAATACGTTTACAAACTTCACAATATTTTCCGTAAATAGCGTCAAAAGTTGATAAATTTTATTCTGCATGTACTTGGACAATTTTGTCAACTTTTTACTTTATTTATGAAAAATATTGTAAATTTTGAAAACGTATTTAATGAAATGACGCAAATGTCCGAAGGTACAACATAACATGGCGTGTCTCATTTTACTTTGCGTTATATATTGTATGTCCCTGTTTGTCAGCAAAAGCGTATAACGTGCAGAGATTGTGTCATTTTAACATCCGGGGTTAAACAATTCGTATGCGCTAGCTACACCGAAATGCAAACACACGCATGCCGATGAAATATAATTGATGGCAGTTTCAAATCCGATGACAAAGGCACTGTGTCGCTGATGGTGTCGCAGTATTTACTGACTACAACATTATGACATATATCAACCAAAACGCACGAATTTGTGCAATGCAATTTCAAGTTACGTCTATGTGTTTTATTCTGCAGTGGCGTCAAATCATCCGACAGATAGGTCTTCTTCCAGTTTCAACACATTGCTGTGTGGCGTCGCGGTACGTCAAGATGATTAACGGTTATTTTTATCTGGGTTGTGCTGTCTGTCTAATTTCAATACGTTAAGTAATTGAATAACCGACAGTAGTCTGTCTTACAATTGACTACCTGTGTCAGCACGTGCTATTTCGTCGACAGCATCAATTTTAGATTGTGAAATCGAAAAAGTGGATGTCACTTAGCATTTAGTAAAATAATTGGTTTCTACTAAACGCTCAGTGGCATCCAATCTAAAATGGACCCCACTTAGCGTTTGCTAGAAACTAATTCCTTGATAAAGGCCTTGTGCCGAATAGTCGGAAAAGTAGGTTCCTGTTTTTGTTGCAGCCTTTTATCGTACCCAGATATGAGTATGCACCATGACTGCACATGTCTGAAGCATCATGCGGGGACTAACAATACATTTCCCTACGTTTAATGTAAACGTGGGTTGCCACAGTGCTGTTGTTTCAGCACACATACATGTTTATACTCGCTGGTCAGACAGCAGGAGAATATCTTCGAAAAACTGTTGCATACTGTAACACCAAATCCTCTGATATACTAAAGTACAGTGGAACCTCTCTAAACAGGACACTCTGGGTGGTACTCAGGGTGTCCGGTATGGAGACGCTCTACTATAATGAAGCATTCCATTAACAATTTTTGTAATTTTCAATCACGAACTGACACGACAATAACATAAATAACAACGAAAGCCATCTAAATTAAACACAAATGGGTCGTCATGGTGTCCAGTTTAGAGAGGTTATACTGTAACCCATTATATATATTATTGACGATAGTTTGCAGAAATCTGTTGAAAACGAAATGCAGATATATATGTCCTCAGCTAGAAGCCGAACATCAGCGCCAGAACACCACACACGCTGACAACTATTATGCCGCACATGTTGAACACAGCGCCTGTGAAAGTAAAAACGTATAACAATATACAAGGATAACTCAATACATCTTCTAACTAGTTAAGAGTTTAGACGGTATGTGTATCTTAATGATGAGTACATCTACAAAAGGGTCCATACCATAGAAATGTATCTTATTGGGCTTCATAATCATTTTATAATTTGGATGGTATTTACTTCATTTTTTTTGGAAAACTGTACACCGCTAGTCCTAGAGTGCACATCGGTGGATCTTTGTAAACTTTAGTTTCGTAGTTTATTTTCTCCAGATTTTAACAAAAATATCAGAAAACATAGCCACAGACGGCATGAACCCTTACTTAGGTGATGAACCACTGAGTTTGTAAATTACCAGATTATAGTACATGTAAACTTGTCGATTATCATTCCGAACTTCTGTTCAGGTTCCAGTAACCATGCCACTCAATGAAGCGTATTTAATACAAGTATTAGTATTTCCTAACTGCTTGTCCTTTGGAATATGGAGCATGCGGTTCATCGACTATGTGCATGTATGATTTTTCTATGAAATAATGTATTTCCTCTAGGGAAGTAATTGTTAGATTTAAATCACAGAGCAATTACATACTTTATGCACAGAAGAGTAAAACTGTCAATTTCGCGACGTAATAGCTCTAAATATTAATGTCTCATGAATTCAGTGTGTGCAATGCTGAATTTACCACACTATTAATTTGAAGTATATGATGTATGTCTACTTCTGTTTGTAAATTATAAATTAAAACTAATGTAACACATATACATGTAACAACAACAGAAAATAATAACTAAAGACAAATAACAAGACGTGTAAATACTGTTTTCTTAATGTATTGGTATTATACAGTTTCTTTACTGAACAAATATTAATATTCCTTATCAATTGTGTGATTTGTCAGTAAATTAGACCGGGACACCAGATGTACATAACATATAGAATGACTGATATGTGTCTTTATCGAATTTACAGTTGCAGAGATAATGGGTACCGGAAAACGTTTAAAGCAAATCTTGCGGACGGACAAACGGACGTTCAAGGACAAATAGACGGATGGACTTACGAAATCTATATACCCCTCGAAATAATTCGGATGCCGGGTGATATAATTAACATTGGTGCATTTTTAAATAAGTTTAAAATCTTACCACTGCATGTTGCCGTAGCATTCCATGTTTTATCGGACTGACAAACTATTTGTGCTGCTCCTGTCAGCTTGTACCCAGCCTCACAGCTCATAGTCGCTATCGATCCTTGCGTGGTAGTAGTGACATCAATTGCACCGTTAGTTGGCTTGGTTGGAGCGCCACAGTCTAAAATACGTATAGTAGGTATTGTTCACATATTGGATTGTTAAGGATTTTTAAGCGACCGCAGCATTAGTTCCTTAAAAGTGAACAGTAACAAATTTATAGTTCAGCCAAATGTTACTATGCATCCCCCATCCGAGTATTGATTTAACACTTCCTGTCAAACAATTAATGATTAAATATCATGGTAATATGTAACTTATTGGGGCCAGATATTGAAATACGTGAAATAACTGTAGCTAGATACTGGCCAGCGATTGGCTTAGAACTTAGGGTGAATTATAAATGTAGTTATGTGCATGTATGTGCGCTTAATAGCAGTGATCACCGACAGTCCAATCATCGACAAGAAATATAATATGCATCTGACAATATAACAAGGTATATATACGTTTCTAAAGTACATCGAGTGTTAATAATTTTTAGAGTTTATTGTTTGATTGACTTTTTCACGCACGAGTATCTGTTATTGGGTGATATGAAACACGCCATGTGATTTTGTACGTTCGGACATTTTAGAATTGTCCGAAGGCACAAAATCGCATCGCGTGTCTCAGTTATGCTGCCGACCCTGTCTATAATAGATATGAACATGGAAAAACAATAAACTATCACAATACAGTCACCTGTATCTCAATAGGTTTATGCGTACAGTCGACAATCCCAACTGACAAGCAAGTCATTTTTATACAATATCAACGTCTTTGGAAAGATCAGGAACACAATAATGAATACAGCCTTCTTGCAGTGCATATTGTGCTGGTGCATGTATACAGGCATTTTCGGCGATATTTGTGTGTCTCTTGACGTTGTGTTATATTGTCTGATTCAGGAAACCTGACCAACAGCCATGTAAACAATTCAAAAACAATATTGTTTCGATAATATTTAATATTTTCAAAATTTTATAATCAGTTTTCATTTTGTATTGTGACTGTATAAATCCGTAAAATGTTGTCAAATATTGATTTTATTACGAAAACATGATTTCTCTATGGGAATTTAACATGTGGGAAACCTGGAGAACCTGGCGGAGGAGTCGAAAAACGAACAGTGTAGGAAATTGACTGCAACCTGGCTGGATAGCTTGGAAATGATGTAACTAAGAAAATTAAAAGTTGAATTTTGTATTTCAAATTAAATCATTTGTGAAATTTGTGTTTTCGCGATAAAATCAATATTAGACCACCTTAAAAAGATGGCTCATTGTTAGTATTACCGTAATATTTGGGCATGTTACGTGAAACAGACAGTAATGTTTTATATTAACGTATTCTATTGTTGAACCTTACTTACCAGCGATACATGTTCCCTGGTCAACGTATCCCGTATCGCATTGGCATACCTTGACACCACCAACGGTGGCGCATGTCTCATGGTTTGTGACATCACATGGATTTTGTGCTGAGCAGGTGGATACTGGAAGAAAAAAACAACAACTAATTTGACAGGATAACATTGAATTTAAGACAATTGAAACCACAATAGAAACACACCCGAATGAGAATGAATAGCTACCAATTGCAACACGGCGTCATCATCTCACAGGCATACTGCATTCCCGTACGTAGTTAGAACTGGCACTTTACGTTATCGTAGTACGGTAGCTACATCCGATTTTGGGCTTCACCTTGTTTTGAATAACAGCTTTTTTATTACTAATTTTGCATGTCTATATATATACATCCCAGCAGGAAATTAAGCAATTTAAGAGAATATAATGAATGTATTAACACATGTTAACACAAATGGGCAGCTTTAAAAGTCAATTACTTAACTGCATATGAGAAAACCAAGATGACCGCGAATTGGACCATTTTACATAACTTCACTGGTTGGTCATATCAGAGATATCAGTTTTCTAAGTATGTTATAATTGAAACAATGCATGCGTATTTTTGTAACTTTGATGTGTAATTATATGCTAATCTATATAACAGAAGTCAAATATGGTGGCCATATGTGAATATATTACAATGTACTTGTAACCTTATCTTTAAATAAGAAAATATACATAATCATTATTGTATTTAGGTATGTAATTATTCCAGTACATTGAGTATTCATTCAGACAAGTGCTTCAATGCATTAGTCCAGGATGGCCGCCAAATATCATAATATTACCTGAAAAGCAACTCGTGTACTAACTTTTAGCTTAATATGTAATTACACTCGAATGCTACATCTAAGATTTTAAGTATCCAAACTACTGGTATTAAGTCATGTGGAACTTTTATTTTAATATACACCATTAGATAGCAACGTCAATAACGCAAGTCTAGTATGGCCGCCAGATATGAATATACTACATTACAATAGTAATACAAGTATATAACAATGTACAATTTAAAATCGTGCATTCAGTTAGATATTTTTGATGTTGTTTCGTAAATCCTTCTTGTCTTGCCCATTCCATAGCAGCATTCATGCTGTTCATACTCTGATAACAATTCCAATATTGTTGTAAACTTATATAAATCTAACTTTTATAGTGGGTTGTTGACAGGGATAAATATTGCGGAACTTTACAATTATATACGTCAATGACTTCCTAATTTGCATACATACCATAATACATTATGTTGTCTTTCATATCATTGGTTCCAAACGCTCAAATAATCAATAGGATTTACTGTGCAACATCACAGTAAATGGCTTCTATAGGTAGCGCCATTAACAGGTTGAATGTCTGAATATAACAATTGAACAAGTACAAATGGATGGTACGTCTATATATTTCTGTCACACTCTGTGACTACAATAACATATTTCAGCCACACAGTAGCCTTATTCCAGTTTCTGGCTACAATTACGTGCGTGCAACCTAGGTAGCATGCGTAACCACTTATGACTCCCACTGATATTATTGCATCATGTAGGTCATATGATTTCATCTCCGAAGGCTACACAATTTCCACAAAACGGCTGTATGCACACGATTATTGGTGTTCATGCTGGCACTGTTGGGGAATAGTTATTGTGGGGCTTGTGTTGCATTTTTTTAATATTTCTTTTATATTCTTGGACTGTTGATTTACTTTTGGGACAGCACACCGCTGGTTGTGGAGTGCATATTTGTGATTTGTTTCGAATGTACAATCCTGGTCATGTATCAATAACCATACAATGTAACCTCCTCTCTCTTTAATAATTGATTTGCACATATTCGGAAACATTTCTATACTGGTTGCTAGGCAACCGAAGGGGACACATCACCCACCCATGACCACGGCATAATTAAGCCTCTATTAGTCGGAGTAATCAAGTTGATTTTCAGAAATATCGTAGTGTAAAATACGTCAAATAGTGTCAAATACGTTAAAGTCACACAAACTTAAATTCAAATAATGAAGAGAGTGACGTATGCCGTCCTAGAGTTATGCCGTCACTAATGAAGTCAACCGTATACGTGTTCAATCTATTTTAGACAGCGTGGACACCACTGCGCGGCCACCATTCTATTATACTTACTCTATGAGTATGAACTAGTCGAGCTGATATATCGTTACTGCTAATACCATTTTGTATTTGATCACATACATATCGTCTACCATCTTCAAGTAATATCTATGTACAATTTTATTATATTTTCAGAGATTTCATTAGAAATGCAGGCGTTTCGGACTGTAATCCAATAAATCAGTCGGTATACCATACGAAACTTACGACAATAAGTGACGCAGCATATTACCAATTCTATACAGGTATTCTCACTGAAAATGCAATGTTTTTACCAAACAGTCTGGTCGTTTATCACCGCGTCCATGAACAATACTTTTACATCGGCTATCGGTGCAACTGTTATTGTAAATTCCCATTTTCACCTATGAACGTGTTTTGTCGTATGAAGTTTAGCGAAACAGGCAGGTTTAATATTAAATAATGTAATAAATGTATGAATATAAAGTTAAAACTCCTACTCATAAAACGATAGCGGCTACTTACGCCAATAAACAACACATGTTGATGTTTTACACGAGCAGATGAGTGTATAATTGTGCTTCTACACATCCATGTAGAGACGTACATTGAATACTATGTATACAGTCATTTGCTACATCGAAATTTGTCCATTGTTTGCAAATGGCAGTTGTACGTGTATTTTTATTAGTGGCAGTATCTGTATAATACTTACTGGTCACATTCATGTGGTTTATTTGTGTATGAGCTTTTGTTTTGTTAGCATGGTTTGTGGTTTATGAGATAGTATTGTTACTTTACATGGGGACACAAAAAGAAAGGGTTCATGATATTTTCATTTCTCCAGTCGCAGCCATATATACAACTTCATACGTCTCCAAATAGAAAGGTGGATGGAGACATAACTAAAAATGATGTATGGTCATAGTATATGTATTATTCATATCTTACACATCTTTATTTCTAATCTACAATAATCATCACAGCATGTTGCACATAGATGCAATTGAAGAAAAAGAGAGAAGAAAGAAATTAGTGTCGTATATACACGTTCTATAACATTGTCATCAGCTACGAAGATATTCATCCCGTTACCACAGCAACATAATGCAATGTACATTCATTCAATCGAACACTATCATTTTGATTGCTTTTACAGTTACGGGAATGCAGAACAGCAATTACAATCTTCTGGAGACACGCCTTGCGATTTTGTATTTCAATAAATACGTTTACAAACTTCACAATATTTTCTGTAAATAGCGTCAAAAGTTGATAAATTTTATTCTGCATTTACTTGGACAATTTTGTCAACTTTTTACTTTATTTATGAAAAATATTGTAAATTTTGAAAACGTATTTAATGAAATGACGCAAATGTCCGAAGGTACAAAATAACATGGCGTGTCTCATTTTACTTTGCGTTATATATTGTATGTCCCTGTTTGTCAGCAAAAGCGTATAACGTGCAGAGATTGTGTCATTTTAACATCCGGGGTTAAACAATTCGTATGCGCTAGCTACACCGAAATGCAAACACACGCATGCCGATGAAATATAATTGATGGCAGTTTCAAATCCGATGACAAAGGCACTGTGTCGCTGATGGTGTCGCAGTATTTACTGACTACAACATTATGACATATATCAACCAAAACGCACGAATTTGTGCAATGCAATTTCAAGTTACGTCTATGTGTTTTATTTTGCAGTGGCGTCAAATCATCCTACAGATAGTTCTTCTTCCAGTTTCAACACATTGCTGTGTGGCGTCGCGGTACGTCACGATTATTAACGGTTATTTGTATCTGGGTTGTGCTGTCTGTCTAATTTCAATACGTTAAGTGATTGAATAACCGACAGTAGTCTGTCTTACAATTGACTACCTGTGTCAGCACCTGCTATTTCGTCGACAGCATCAATTTTAGATTGTGAAATCGAAAAAGTGGATGTCACATAGCATTTAGTAAAATAATTGGTTTCTACTAAACGCTAAGTGGCATCCAATCTAAAATGGACCCCACTTAGCGTTTACTAGAAACTAATTCCTTGATAAAGGCCTTGTGCCAAATAGTCGGAAAAGTAGGTTCCTGTTTTTGTTGCAGCCTTTTATCATACCCAGATATGAGTATGCACCATGACTGCACATGTCTGAAGCATCATGCGGGGACTAACAATACATTTCCCTACGTTTAATGTAAACGTGGGTTGCCACAGTGATGTTGTTTCAGCACACATACATGTTTATACTCGCTGATCAGACAGCAGGAGAATATCTTCGAAAAACTGTTGCATATTGTAACACCAAATCCTCTGATATACTAAAGTACAGTGGAACCTCTCTAAACAGGACACTCTGGGTGGTACTCAGGGTGTCCGGTATAGAGACGCTCTACTATAATGAAGCATTCCATTAACAATTTTTGTAATTTTCAATCACGAACTGACACGACAATAACATAAATAACAACGAAAGCCATCTAAATTAAACACAAATGGGTCGTCATGGTGTCCAGTTTAGAGAGGTTATACTGTAACCCATTATATATATTATTGACGATAGTTTGCAGAAATCTGTTGAAAACGAAATGCAGATATATATGTCCTCAGCTAGAAGCCGAACATCAGCGCCAGAACACCACACACGCTGACAACTATTGTGCCGCACATGTTGAACACAGCGCCTGTGAAAGTAAAAACGTATAACAATATACAAGGATAATTCAATACATCTTCTAACTAGTTAACAGTTTAGACGGTATGTGTATCTTAATGATGAGTACATCTACAAAAGGGTCCATACCATAGAAATGTATCTTATTGGGTTTCATAATCATTTTATAATTTGGATGGTATTTACTTCTTGCCGTTTCATTTTTTTTTGGGAAACTGTACACCGCTAGTCCTAGAGTGCACATCGGTGGATCTTTGTAAACTTTAGTTTCGTAGTTTATTTTCTGCACATGTTAACAAAAATATCAGAAAACATAGCCACATACGGCATCAACTCTTACTTAGGTGGTGAACCACTGAGTTTGTCAATTACCAGATTATAGTACATATAAACTTGTCGATTATCATTCCGAACTTCTGTTCAGGTTCCAGTAACCATGCCACTCATTGAAGCGTATTTAATACAAGTATTAGTATTTCCCAACTGCTTGTCCTTTGGAATATGGAGCATGCGGTTCATCGATTATGTGCATGTATGATTTTTCTCTATGAAATAATGTATTTCCTCTAGGGAAGTAATTGTTAGATTTAAATCACAGAGCAATTACATACTTTATGCACAGAAGCGTAAAACTGTCAATTTCGCGACGTAATAGCTCTAAATATTAATGTCTCATGAATTCAGTGTGTGCAATGCTGAATTTACCACAATATTAATTTGAAGTATATGATGTATGTCTACTTCTGTTTGTAAATTATAAATGAAAACTAGTGTAACACATATAACAACAACATAAAATAATAACTAAAGACAAATAACAAGACGTGTAAATACTGTTTTCTTAATGTATTGGTATTATACATAGTTTCTTTACTGAACACATATTAATATTCCTTATAAATTGTGTGATTTGTCAGTAAATTAGACCGGGACACCAGATGTACATAACATATAGAATGACTGATATGTGTCTTTATCGAATTTACAGTTGCAGACATAATGGGTACCCGAAAACGTTTAAAGCAAATCTTACGGACGGACAAACGGACGTTCGAGGACAAACGGACGGACGGAATTACGAAATCTATATACCCCTCGAAATAATTCGGATGCCGGGTGATATAATTAACATTGGTGCATTTTTAAATCTTACCACTGCATGTTGCCGTAACATTCCATGTTTTATCGGACTGACACACTATTTTTGCTGCTCCTGTCAGCTTGTACCCAGCCTCACAGCTCATAGTCGCTATCGATCCTTGCGTGGTAGTAGTGACATCAATTGCACCGTTAGTTGGCTTGGTTGGAACGCCACAGTCTAAAATACGTATAGGTTATTGTTCACATATTGGATTGTTAAGGATGTTTAAGCGACCGCAGCATTAGTTCCTTAAAAGTGAACAATAACAAATTTATAGTTCAGCCAAATGTTACTATGCATCCCCCATCCGAGTATTGATTTACCACTTCCTGTCAAATAATTAATGATTAATTATCATGGTAATATGTAACTTATTAGGGCCAGATATTGCGATACGTGAAATAACTGTAGCTTAGAACTTACGGTGAATTATAAATGTAGTTATGTGTATGCATGTGCGCTTAATAGCAGTGCATCACCGACAAGAAACATAATATTCATCTGACAATTTAGCAACTTTGAAGGTATATACGTTTGTTTCTAAAGTACATCGAGTGTTAAGTATTGTTAGAGTTTATTGTTTGATTGACGTTTGCACACACGAATATCTGTGATTGGGCCTAAAAGAAAAGTAGTATAGTGCGGGCAACCTGATCTTACATAGTGATATGAGACACGCCATGTGAGTTTGTACCTTCGGATATTTTAGAATTGTCCGAAGGCTCAACATCGCATCGCGTGTCTCAGATTTTGCTGCCGACCCTGTCTATAATAGATATGAAAATGGAAAAACAATAAACTATCACAATACAGTCACCTGTATGTCAATAAGGTTGTGCGTACAGTTAAAAATCCCAAATGACATTCAAGTCATTTTTATACAATATCAACGTATTTGGAAAGATCAGGAACACAATAATGAATACAACCTTCTGGCTATGCATATTTTGCTGGTACATGTATACAGGCATTTTCGGCGATATTCATGTGTCTCTTGACGTTGTGTTATATTGTCTGATTCAGGAAACCTGATCAACAGCTATGTAAACAGTTCAAAAACAATATATTTTCGATAATATTAAATATTATCAAAATTTAATAATGAGTTTTCATTTTGTATTGTGACTGTATAAATCAGTAAAATGTTGTCAAATACTGATTTTATTACGAAAAAATGATTTCTCTATGTGAATTTAACATGTGGGAAAAACAGATGGAGAACCTGGCGGAGGAGTCGAGAAACGAACAGTTTAGGAAATTGACTCTGCAACCTGGCTAGATACCTTGGAAATGATGTAACTAAGAAAACTAAAAGTTAAATTTTGTATTTCAAATTAAATCATTTGTGAAATTAGAAAAACTTCCCCATGGGGATTTAACATGGGGAATATTGTGTTTTCGCAATAAAATCAATATTAGACCACCTTGAAAAGAAGGCTCATTCTTATATTTTGATAACATTTAATATTGTCGAAACAAATATTGTTTTTCCATTGTTAATATAACCGTAATATTTGGGCAGGTTACGTGAAACAGACAGTAATGTTTTATATTAACGCATTCTATTGTTGCACCTCACTTACCAGCGATACATATTCCCTGGTTAACGTATCCCGTATCGCATTGACATAACTTGACACTACCAACGGTGGGGCATGTCTCATGGTTTGTGACATCACATGGAATTTGTGGTGAGCAGATGGATGCTGGAAGAACAAAACAACAACTAATTTGACAGGGACAACATTGCATTTAAGACAGTCGAAACCACAATAGAAACACACCCGAATGAGACTGAATAGCTACCAATTGCAACACGGCGTCATCATCTCACAGGTATACCGCATTCCCGTCCGTAGCTAGAACTGGCACTTTACGTTATTGTAGTCCGGCCGCTACAGCCGATTTTGGGCTTCACCTTGTTTTGAATAACATAGCTGTTTTATTACTAATTGTGCACGTCTATATATATACATCCCAGGAGGAAATTAAGCAATTTAAGAGAATATAATGAATGTATTAACACATGTTGACACAAATGGGAGACTTTAAAAGTCAATTACTTAACTGCATATGAGAAAAATCCAAGATGACCGCCAAATGTGACCATTTTACATCACTTCACTGGTTCGTCATATCAGAGAATATCAGTTTTCTAAGTATGTTATAATTGAAACAATGCATGCGTATTTTTGTAACTTTGATGTGTAATTATATACTAAACTATATAACAGAAGTCAAAGATGGTGGCCATTTGAGAATATAGTACAATGTACTTGCAACCGTATCTTTAAATAAGAAACACTACATAATCATTATTGTATTTAGGTATGTAATTATTCCAGTACATTGAGTATTCATTCCGACAAGTGCTTCAATTCGTTAGTCCAGGATGGCCGCCAAATATCATAATATTACCTGAAATGCAACTCGTGTACTAAATTATAGCTTAATATGTAATTACACTCGAATACTACATCTAAGATTTTAAGTATCCAAACTCCTTGTATTAAGTCACGTGGAACTTTTATTTTAATATACACCATTAGACAGCAACGTCAATAACACAAGTCTAGTATTGTCGCCAGATATGAATAACAAATTATACTACATTATAATAGTAATACAAGTATATAACAATGTGCGATTTAAAATCGTGCATTCAGTTAGATATTTTGGATATTGTTTCATAAAGCCTTCTTGTCTTGCCCATTCCATAGCATCATTCATTCTGGTAATACATGTTCTCTGATAACAATTCCAATGTCATGTATCAATAACATACAATGTAACCTCCTCTCTGTTTAATAATTTATTTACACATATTCGAAAATGTTTCTATACTGGTTGCTAGGCAACCGAAGGGGACACATCATCCTCCCATGACCACGGCATAATTAAGCCTCTATTAGTCGGAGTAATCAAGTTGATTTTCAGAAATATCGATAGTGTCAAATACGTTAAAGTCACACAAACTTAAATGAAAAAGAAAATGAACAGAGAGTCCGCCAATATCAAATTTAGCAGCATTACTTATGTAGTTAGTCTTAACATTTTGCAGAGAAATTCGAATCGGACGGATTAAACTAGGTCCGATTCAAATTATTTGTGATGCTGTTGTGTTTCATATGCACAGTATAGTCCTTGAAAAATCTAACAGGAATGGTGAAAACCGCATGCAAATACTCCATGTCTGTCCCAAGTTATAGAGGTTTTAATTTCTGAATATTGCATGGAAACATGAATGGTGAAAATCGCATGCAACTACTCCATGTCTGTCTCAAGTTATAGAGGTTTTAATTTCTGAATATTTCATGGAAATGAGCTGTGACATCACAGTAAATGCATTTAAATATCGTATTGAGATAAAAATGAATTGTTTCTTTTTAAAGGTAAATTTCCACTCAGTAGGAGCACATCTTTCTTTACATCAGACATCATCTGAGATATTTTCTGGCAAATTAAACGTTCCTTCATCATTACTACACATATTGATTGGCATTATTATACATTTTATATTAGACGTAAATTTCCACACTGACATCAGGGGCGAGAACCATGTTTCCTTAAAATGTTAACAGCCATTAATATTTACTCTCTGTATTTATTTCTTGTTGTGCAATGATCATACTCTATAATCTGTCGAAAATATTATTTTTTTCAGGTGACTTATTTAATTAGTATAAATAGTTAAACAATGTCATGCCTCATTTGCATATGAAAATAGCCTGATACGACCGCGAGTTACTATCAGTAAAATAACAATATTACTAAATGATTAAATCTTTATATTGGGCACTCGTAATTTTTAGAACTGGTGGAATAGTGACATAATTATACCCTAATTTAAATCCTATAAACGACATTCTGTGCCTACTGAGTGGGCATGTACCTGTAATGTACATTTTTGTATATATGATCAATATATAAACATAATTAAGGCGGAATGAATTTGGAATAGCTATGAACAATTTGTAATTTTTCGGTCATCACATTTTTTGTTTGTAAATATTTTTCATGAAAGTCGAACAGCTTCTTAGGTACATACTCCCATGGTGTGTCTCCTCTATCCTAGTGAGGCTATCTGTACGGCCAATACAATAAGAGAGTGGTGATCTGACAAAATAATTTACCGACAGTGATGGACACAGTAGTAGTTCCGGTGAGTTTGGCAATTCCAGAATCTATCGCCAAGACAACCACTTTGTAGAACGATTCTGTCATCTTGCTGAGGGTTTTGCCTGCAGCTACGGTGATGACGCCAGTCGTTCCGTCGATTGACAATATGTTGGCGGTGTTACCACCTGCAAGTGTAAAAAAGAAAACAAGATGCCCAAAATGCGACCCACGAGCCCAGGGGAAGAAGAGACCAACATATCATGATACAGACACATGCCACGAGCAAAAAAATGGCATGCTACATGTAGACACAACGATAGCAATGGTACTGCTTCACTATACACTTGATGTAATGGTCATTCAGCAACTGGCTTTATATCATACACTATAATACAATGAAATATTTATCACAATACGACAAACAGTGTTGAAGCATGTATTGATTCTTTAGTAATTGATACATGCATATTCAACATGCGTTCCAAACTATAATGCATTTCGATTGATGTTATAGTTGTCACTCTACGGCTAGGAGTTTGTACTTCGGAATTTATACCGAATGTATAATTTGTCAATCTCGACCATATATGTCACAGCCACATATGTGTGCCATTGGCGCTAAAATACTGGCATCGTCCTTTGCACGAATTAACACGTGCAGGAATAGACACACTAGACATTGTATTGTCGTAGTAATTGTGATCGGCGATTACAGTGAGCACGTGACATTTACCATGTTTTGTATATGTTTGTGCATAATTCATGCGTATTTTGTTACTTGAAAATACTTACTGAAAATAGAATACGTGGTGACATTATTGGCAACAGTTCTATCGGCATCCGTTGCGTTTACATCCACGACTTTCGTATCTGTATATATAGCATTTTAATATTAAACAGTATTTTCTAAAGAAATGTGATCAATTATGATTTCATGAAGCCAGATAATCAGGTTAAATGCAGCTACTAAGCTTACAGATAGCCTTAATGAGGTGTAACCATACTAAACAAAGACGTTATGTCGCCGTAGTAAACTATAGTCTGTAAAACATGATTCAGACATTCAGGTCATATACATCGTTCGCCTGCAGAATAGGGTCCATTGATTAAATATTATCTAATTCACAAGCATGTAAATGTGTCTTTGGCATTATTTTAACGCGTACGTTCGGCTTTTGCCAGACTTATTAACATGTTTGGCAATTGGGGGTAGTTTCAAAACCAGCCGTTGAACATTTGCGCCACTATCAGCGTGGCCATATAAGATTAATATTATATTTTTTAGCTATAATTAAACCAACATTTTAATTAGTGGAGGATCATAGCAGGATGCGTACGCATTATGGAAAAGTAGGTACCACAGCATCAATACACAAAATAATTGCAAATGGTTAGTTTATATAGCAATGGTGATGGCTAACCATACTAATTAATGCATTTCCTATCATCATTGAGCCCTACACATTTTATTTAACAATAAGGTATATGGCCAGCAGACATAACAGTATTTATTGTTTACCCTAGTTTCTCGACCAATGAAAGAACGGCATTTCGTCTCAATTAATCGCATATTGCGACGCGTTCGCCAAAATCTATTAAATTAATCATTATATGTCCAGTGCTATATTTATAACTGGTTTTGCCCCTTGTTGTCATCTGTTCACGAGACGCAAAGCATATCACCGCCCACATACGCGCTCACTTCGTGTCGCACCGCCAATCACATACTAGTATACTAGCGATTCAAATTCACGTTTAGGGGCGGAGCTTCACGATTGGGCTGGGTACACAATACGTAAGTTATAGGTCACATATTGAATTTTAAATAAACTGATTACTTGCTCGCTAGCGCTCGGTCGAAATTAATTTATTACCAATTGAATATGCGAACTATAACTATTACGTGTTAAATTTTCCACAGGACACAACACTTTTACAGATAATTCTTCTTCTACGTGGATGGGAAGAGATTTCATTATTTTCTGATAAAATTTGTGTTGCTGGCCATATGGTCTTATGGAAAAGAATGCGGAATTGTTCATGTTACGTCATTGCACTGATCATGATGTTTTTTAATAAAACTATACAAAAATACGTGTTTTCATCATGTCCCTGTGTAAAGTGGTTTAATTGAAAATATATGGCGATGCTAGGACCACTGAAATTAATTTTATTTTCTTTCAGGTTTGAACAAAAATAAATATAAAAAATAAAAATGTTTTCATCAAGGCCCTGTGCACATTGGTTTAATGGAAGATATATGACGATACTAGGACTGCTGGGTTGTTTCAATTTTCACCGATATCGTTACATAAATATCAGCAACAACAAGATAGGAAATCCGATATTTATGTACCTATATGTGTGTAGATAGAAACAAACCAACGGTGCTAGTATCGTCACATGGCACATGAAACGTTAGTTTTGAATTCCTTGTTAACAGGATATTCGTATTTATCCCGTCAACACAGTGCGTATGTGCCGTGAAACACGGTGCCGTGAAACATTTTTGATATCCAGTCAATACTATTTTTGCATTTTACAGCCATTTGTAGGTGTTCACGGGATAAATAGAATAGTAGGTTAGTGCCGTGCATGGGAAAACATATCTGGCGCGGCATGGAAACGGGATGTGCTCGGCATAGCCTCGCCCTCCTGTTTCCTGAGCCTTGCCAGATATTTTTTTCCATTCACGGCACTAACCTACTATTCTTTATCTAGCCAATACAGGATTAATAGTATACATCATATGCTCGGTGTGGGACAAGCATATTCCCCCGAGTGTCAGAATATGAAACAAGGCTTTGCCGAGTTTCTGACGACATATTCTGATCACGAGCACATCGCCCCTATATAGAACATATTTGCGTATCATAAAATATTTATCTGACCCAGAATAAGACTCAATTTGTTATTCGTTGAATTTATGCGACATTTGATACGTCCAACGTGTTCGCCATTATCAACAAATGGGTTAAGGACCAGCTATATACCTGCTCATCGTTTGATTCAAAGATAATTGCTTCGTAAATGTGATGGAATATATGTTTAACATATATGTGAACACTGCCTTGTTATTGTATCCTATACGACACATGAAGTGACCAAGTCGGCCATCTTTGTGTGTTCCATCCATAAGCCAGTTTCACCTGTTCTGCAATTTGAGAAAGAGCTCAAAATGTGAAGTAGAACACATGATATAATGTAGATAATCACATGTAGAAAAGCCAGGAGAACGGACTTCTAACAATTATATTACACCAAACTGTAAAATATGTCATTTTTCTGGACAGGTGTGAGACTGTGTTTTAACAACACGAACCACCGTTATAAATAACCTCACGTACGGAAAATCGCACAGTGTTTCACTTTTACCTGGCCAACCACAAAACACATACCATATATACCCACTACTGTACTCTGTTATTAGCTATCAAAACCAGTGACATGCATACATTTATGTAAGCAGTTACCTGAGTGTATTGCCCCTGGTGTCTACTCACCTACTATGCAAGTATATATGGCTTTACCTATGGGTAACGTGTACACTAACAATTGGCTGTACATTAGATTAAAAAGTTTACACATCAAAATCTATTTTCAGATTGATGAGAGAAATGCACAGATATCTCGTCTTTTGTATAGTTTTCTGGCATAATATTTATAGCTTGCCGTTGTCAAATCTGTCGATTATGTATTGCACCAAATTGTATCGGGTTTATTCTCATATTATTTGCTGTATGTTTCAAACGCACGAAGTGGTGAAACTGTACGATGGCTTGTACATACAAAGATGGCCGAGATGGAAACTCAATGCTCCATATAGTATACAGTATCACGACAATATTCACATATATTATATTCATATATCACATCGCTCTTATGAAGCAAGTATCATTGAAGTCAAGTGTATCTATCTATCTCCTAATACCATAAACAACAAATTTGACACCAATGCCAGTTCAGTGGATCGTTTACTAATTCTTTTTAAATCAATGTTATCCCCATTCAGCCCTGACGACGTCAAAATGTACGTCACACATTGCTGACGTCGTCAAAATTAAAACGCATACATTCCTACGCGTTTCCTCGCGTTGCCTAATACACTTGATATAAAAAGACACAAGCCTGGTATTCTCTATTTATCAGACAACGACCCAATACGTGCGGACTGATAACACAATGAAATAGCGAACATCTGGGCTGAAGCGAATTGAAAACTGACGTTTTATTGATCGAACGGCGTCACATGACGTTACTGAATGTCATCAGCGTAATGACTCAACGCAGGTCAGCGTTCTTTTCAACGGAAACCAGTGTTTACTTGGCCATCGGCTACCAAAAACGTTACCTGATAAACAGAATACCGTCCTAGTGTTTGTTGATATCGAGTTTATCAGGCGCTGCTTGGAAACGGTAGGAATTCCTCCGCGAGCCTCGGAATTCCTACGTATTTCCTAACCTTATCTAATAAACTGGATAATCAACATGCACTAAATGGTAATCTCTATAAATTATCATTCTTGGTGTTCGATTCGAGATGTACTACCTGCGGGTGAGCCATCTGCGATTCTTTCGGTATATGTTGCGGGACTAAATATAGGCGTGTTGTCATTGACATCCGTCAGATTCAATGTCAATGTCACCGTGGCGGAGAGATGTGTTGTTTGAGTCGAGTCTACGGCCCTGGAAAAGGATTAATGTTGGTTATTAACAAGATAACATGGTCCTGACAAATAAACATTGTGCCAGATGTATGATGTAATAATGATTGTGTTTCACTTGACTTTGTCAATACTTCAATTGTGTTCTTGCGGCTCAAAATATGTGATATATGTAATATGCATGTACTCCAATTTCGTCAGTCGGGAACAGTCTTTTTTTTTGTTATTAAATGATTTATTTCCACTTTTAAATACAACATTTACATTTTATAAAGTTTACAAGAGAATATAGCTAAATGAAATACAATGATTACATACTATATTAAAAAGTGAAATGTATGGGAGAGTAAAGTAGTTGAGATGTACAGAGCATGAAAAGAAGGAAGAAGGTAAGCATTTCTTTCTTTGTGTTCACACCTGCTGGACCTATGTAGTTGTGTAGTTTATATTTAATATAGAGATATGCTGTGCTTCAACAGGAACAGTGTTCCTCTTGCTTTGTTTTTGAAATGGATGCAGACCTTTGTGTGCAGTGTACGAAAATATTTGTTCCCTTTGGGCACAGGATTGTGAGTAAAATAAGGAACCAGTCAGGAAAAATGTTGGATTCGTCCAGTTTAGTCTTTATTTTATCTATCTAGAATTGTCATAGCAAAATAACACACACAAACTATGCAAATGCCTGGCATTCGGCAAACTTTAATAGCCATGGCCACATGTGCCTGCAATAAATATATTCTTACTTTTCGATAAGTTTCTTAAATGTGGCTGTAACTGGAGAGTTACATTGTGCTTGTTGGATTTGTGATCAGTGCGGCTCCTGATCAATTGCAAACAGCACACTCATCATGTAGCCTGATAAAGATATATGTTGCTTGTTACAATGTAGAAGCATGGTTATTCATTGATGAAACGACGAACAGTGCAGATCCTCATCAGACTGTGCGGATGCACAGGATGATCGGGATCTACACTGGTGGCCAAACCCATCAGCGCAATTACTCCAATTACAATCACAAATAATATAAAATGCTTACGTGAGCACAGCCGTCACTGTCGTGTTTATTTCGTAGTCCAACGTCTTGCCCGTCTTTACCGTCACGGCTCCTGTTGTATTGACAGCCAAGTCCGTGCTAACAATGGCCCACGTCACAGGAAGGACGGCTCCAGTTACACTGAATGTTGTAATCGTAGTGTTGAAATTTTCTGGTAGTGTGATCACTGTAGCTCTATTATTACTCGTACCGGTCGGTAGTTGAGTTTTGATTAGAACACCAGCTCCTGGGACTTGCGTCATGTCAATCGAGGCTGCAACAACATATATGGAGAATACTAGGCTTAGCAGTGTCTTTTGGTATCAGGTTTAACGGGTGATGCCAAACTCGTGTTTGAATTACGAAGCTTCCAGCATGCACATGCTTATCGGTAGACAATTTGAATACCGTATATACCATTACATGTACTGCATCTCAGATATGCAATATATTGTGCTTCGCTCTATGGACGCCAACTGACATTTATCAGGTAACGAGCTTTGTTTCGGAAGCCAGCTCGCCTTCTCTTTAATGAAACATCGTCATAAGTGATCATTCTAAAACGTTACCTGATAACTAGAATATTGCTAGTGTCTTTGATATCAGATTTATCTAGCTCGGCGCGGATACGGTAGGAAGTCCTCGGGGAGCCACGTAATTCCTAGCCTTGCCTGATAAATCCAAATACATTTGCATGGTATTCTATATATATCCACCACGTATGCTGTTGATAACATTTCAAGTGCGTAGTGTTTTGTTCTACTACATGTTAGCATACAAGTAGCATGTGATAAACGGGGGAGCTAATGTGGTAACACATTTACTTTAATAATGCACACATTGTGAAACATAACGATTTTTAGTTATGGAATGCTCATACTATGCCACCTTAAAAAGTAGTTTCTTTCGTAGACACATTATTTTTTACACAATATAAATCTGGTTTTTTTTCTGGCAACTATTGTGTAAAATTAGGTTCAGACATGCGATACAAAAAATATTTTCTGAGCATATCGGAGACCCAGTGCCTTTAATCCACATGTCTAAAACAATTATTCTACTACATTTCTAAAGCAATTACCTAAATATTGTGAATCATATATACGGTATCTAATTCGCATAATGATAATTTTTTTTCCGTTGGGCTGAAAATGTCTGCGCTAGTGGAAGAAGAACAATACTTTTAACTTTCGTAAATTAGTGGAACCTGTTTAAACCGGACACCAATAAAACATGTGTGGTCATCTTTTCGATCAGTTTCTCTACAAACGTTTACACACGGCTGGACATGGTCGAACGTTATCGTAACATTTCGGTAGGAAATATCATGCAATTTGAGCGTGTATGCAGTACTTTCAGTACTTTGGTAACTTGTTACATTCAAACAGCTGATTTACGCATAAATATTCCAGGGCCGCAGTACACATCATGTGATGGAGGTGCCGCATATATCCTCCGCATCAATTTCAACAAGTCATTGGGTTGAAAGCTCGTGCCACTGCAAACGTTTATCCACCACGGGATCTTATCTTATATTTAAGGGTCGGAATTCGCTCTAAGAACTTCCAAACCCGGACAGATACATGTATGTCCAGAAAGGCCAAATGTTGAAGTGTTTTCTGTGATATATGTTGGTGCAAAGCGGATATATGTGTATAAGTCTGTGCCGAAATAGGACACTGCTTTATTATGTCCAATACGGTCCTCTAATTCCGCGCAGCGTCCCGGTGCACTGGAGACGGGAAGAAGTGTGGTTAACTGGGTATAACCTGGCACCAGTGATGCAGAGCAATACGAGTCCCAGGTAGAACCAATCCACCCCTGGCGGCACTTGCACACAAGTTGGTGCCATATGGTCGGTAAGAACACGTGTTATTCTCGTCACATCCAGACAGCTCCAATGCAGGCTTTGGCCGGACAGGCAATGGTAGGCAAATAATTCGGCTGAGCTCGAGCTAGCTTGCTGTTATGGTTGAACTTGTTTACTTTCATAATATATTGTATATTTCCTGAACATTATGGCCTAACGTGACAGGGACATGAACACCTCGGCTCCTCGTGGTGTCCACATACCCCCATGTGTTAAAACTTCGCATGTCCTACTGGTGCGGACCAGACGTGGACATCGCTTCTCTAAGAGATTACCTCAGGACGATGGCATACCCTAACATGGGTTCGGACGGCCAACAGACGATAGTTTTTCATGAGCAATACAAAATAATCCCAGTCGAAATGAAATGCCACTGTATTTTCCGTGATTGTGGAAGTATCACATCTGCGATACAAATAATTGAGCGCTGCGAGGCTTTTTTGCGGGACAACATGGATATAAAGTGTACAACTGTGAGGGCAGTCAGCAATCACTTAAACCATAGTCAAAAAAGGTAGTATGGAATTGGCGCTCAACCGCGAATAGATCCCACAGATAGGGAGAATCCTTCTCGAAATGATATGGTATATGGCGACTGGTATTTGCTTGTAAAAAGGGCGATGTTGTGAAAAGGAGTAAATATAGTGATTTCTACTGGACTAAATGCTGATCCAGATCATTCTACATGTCTAAGATATCTGATCTGGGACTACACCATTTGCCAGATTCATATTTTCACATTTATTAATGTTATTGCAATCAGTGTAGACTCAGAGCAGATTGCACATACGTACAGACTGATATGGGTCTACGCTGTTCGCAAAACTCAATGTTTGTGCTACATGTATTCAGCAAGAAAAAAGCTCTGAAATACAGCAGAGGACCTGTAAATATATTTGCAAAGGGAAATAACTACGATCCCTCCTTCACAACTGATATATTGATATTGCGAAATGGTCCGAGGCAGAAATGGCTAAACTATAATGTACATGTAGAACATTGTTGAAATACTTTAAATAAAAGCTTACCTGGTGAATCTCCCACACGTAGTCTACAGTATATTTCTGTTTACGTATAGTTTAGCACGTGGAAAGACAATTGTCACCGACAAAAATAGGGACATTAATGAGGGGCGTTCAGTAAGTAACAGAAACGTGTTTAAACCTACACCCACTCGTGAAGTGGCATATTTCATCTGGTCTCAAAAAAAGTGCTTTATATATATATTATATATAGAGAGAGGAACTTACTTGCGTGATGATTTACTATGATATATATTAACGAGTTTATTGATGTCATAAGAGACTATGCTGAGTATCTTTATAAATCAGTCAAGGAGCTTTAATAAATACAATATTACATTGACACAAATGTTAGATGTGCTGTATTGCAGGAGCACATCATCATACTAAGCATATACTGGTTATCTAATGTGTTTTATTGTACCCGTCTGATTTGCACATTTATTACACTAGTGTATTATGATATTGAATACACGCTAGTACCGGCCTTTTAGAACATACGAGTCGAACTTAAGTTATGCTTATTGATAAGTTGTGATCCGTGCATATTTAAGATACAATACAATAGCTGTAACGCTTTTTTTGTCTCCAGAACATTGTTCACTTGATCCCAGTTATACAGAAATAGGACATACTATGTTAATACGCTACCTACGACAGTCAAATTTATGCATTATAATATTAATAAAATGCATGTACATTGTACACGTGGACTGGCATACAACTCTGATATATTCTGCATTTTAACTGAGAATAGTTATGTTACCGTACACAAGAGCATGTTTCATTGTTGAATGACAACTGCACCAATCACTTAAGTTCAATCACTTCAGTTGGTTTATTACTGAAACTGCATGTGAAAATACAGTGGCTAAACATATGAAGGATTACATTGTTAATGATGTGAACTCTACAGAGATCCAACTGATGATATATGACAAAAGAAATGTCCTCGCAGTGTCTCGCATGATGTTTCAGATGATGTCGAAGATATTCAATGCTATTTTTATTTTCGCTTTATTCGCTAAATGCCATATACAAGGACTGTGTGTTTTCTTATATATAATGTACTACAATTTACTCTGATGAAGAGGGGAGATAAGTTGATAACGTATTTCCGTTCTCTATTTCATTACCAGGAAGCACACTTTGTGAAACATAACATTTTTTTAGTTTGAAATCAAAATACTGTTCCACACATATAATATGTTGCTATTTATAGACACGTGTGCAATTTCTTCAACTAAATACAAATAGTACCATCGACTGTCAAGAAAACTAGCTTTCGCAACGCTATTTATCACTTGGTATAATAAACATGTTTTACCAAATACTGATTCTTTTCAAAACGACCTATAAGCATGATTTGGTTAAGACAATCCATGTAAATCTACCATTAAAGTAGTGTTTCTTAAATTAAACATGTTTCATCACTTTATGCACATACCTAAGACCACGTGTGTTTAAATTTGTTTTTGTTTTAATTATGCTAATAATTTTCATTCATTAAATTAATGTCATTTCATTTTATTGGGATCATGTATGTGTTGGGAAATTAATTATTGAAAACCCCTCGTAAATGACTTTTATAACTGACCATCCAATAATAGATATATGCATTCATATGGTGCACATGCATGTACAGTTGATGAGAGGCCCTTAATCCGGGTGCTTATCACTTCGTCTATGTTTTGACAGAGAATTGCTGAACGTAAACGTGGTGGGCTATGTATACCAGTACACGTCTAAACCGGACACCCCCGGGACCCCATTGTGTTTTATGTATATGGCATTGATTGTAGTGTGGTCATGGTTGAAAATGAGAACACATCTGCATGGACTGTTTAATTATCCCCTTGCCGATAGACAAGAGGGTATATAGCGTTAATCCATGTACTAGGTACGTACATACATGCATACGTACGTTAGTAACACCTTTCATTATTACAAAACTCATGAACCGCTTCACCGATTTGATGGTGCTTTGTTATGCCTGCTACCCACGACCGCCCAAGGTCAATGTCACTGAGGACTTATGTTCACCTTGTTGGTAATAAGGCAAATTTGTAAGGCAATACTGTTAAAGTCCTTATTTCATTATCAATGCTGCCAGTACGACCGCCCAAGGTCAAGATCACCGAGGACTTGTGTTTTTTATTATTATCAAGGCAGACATCGAGGGCATAATCTTTGTTAAACGCTGCCATTTCTTGTTACAGTGGTACCTATCTAAGCTGGACACCCTGTGGACCTCCCAGGGTGACGGTTTTCGAGATGTTCCCATGTTCCTCTGCACTGTACTACGTAGCGTAAACAATTCCGCGTTCTTTTCAACGAAAACAGTTTTAAATTTGATAATTGGCTTGCATAAAACGTTACCTGATAAATAAAATACTAGTGTAGTGTCTTTCGATATCCATATAATGAGGCTCGGCTCGGAAACGGCAAAGTCTTGCCTGATAAACTGGTATTTCAAATTACACTAGCCTGGTATTCTCTACATGTGAATTAGTAGGATTTATGCAAGCATGTTACAATGCATATTACATTATACAGCATATTGAGTGCTTGCTTCGCATACGTATGCGTTAGACATCAAACACAAACAAAAATAATGAGAAATGTGTCAATGGGACACGTATACACCCACTGGCAGCATACGTACATGTAGCCTTGATCAATTAGTTTCGGAACACCTAATGACATGTGTTTCCTTCATTCAGTGGAACAGCAAATTTCAAACAAAATTAATCAATAAAGTAAGAAAAATATTTAATTCAGATGAAATCTTACCAAAGGAATTACAACTTTCCGATTATTTACATTTTTTTCCAGACGCTCAAGTTATGGACGTCACTAACTCGTTACGTTACCCAGTCTAATGGGTTTCGGAACGATTTGGCTACTCGAGTATTACTCCGGGGTACTAGACCCGATGCCGTCGAAATCATGCATACTCGTACTGCAGATATCATTGAACTTATCAAATCGCCTTAAACATGTTAATGGGTGTATTTAAATATAACAGGGTATTCTTCAAGAAAAATCTATCATTATTTCATCCATTCCTTTGCTCATTACATTCGTGTCTGCCCTGGTCATGCTGGTATATGAATACGGCCGATACACGTTCCTCTTTTTAGTCGCTGACTACAACAGTGTTTGCCACATTGTTCCATACATAATCAGTGGTATATTGCATATATTATTCAGACAGGGTTACTTTAAAACACCATTATGCCATAAACTTCGTATGCTCAAATTTTACACATCCCAGTTGATTTGTTTTGAAAACTAACTAACTTAAGTAGCATACAAACCGATCGAATTAAACCCTGTCTCGAAACTAGGTCATGTAATGTTTACTGCAGCAGCCGCAATATACAGATGTGAAAGCTGTCAACAGTTTAAATGCGATAAAAGGTAATTTAGTTGACCTTATAAGTGTGATGACAAACGGATAATAAGTCTTTTGGATATATTTAACCCCCACGTACAAAAACAAAGGATAAATACAAATTTGGATGGTGATATTCCACATTTCTTTCTGTGGTGAATGAACTTCTGTATTTTCCAGAGTTACCCCATCGTAAACGGCGGGAACATTCGTGAAATCAAGCACGCTATACGTTATATCCAGTAGTGTTCCGAAACACATTGTGTTCCATTTCAAATTGATTGACGATATGTTATTGACTGTCATAACTGTAGAGACAGTTCCATTAATTTCGAATGGAAACTCAAAAGTTCCACTGAATACTAGCCAACTTCGCGGCCTGGTGTTCCATGGGCACATGTAGGTTGTTTAAACACATGCACACCTCTATTAGGGCAGTAACTATTTTTTGCTATACCGCTGCCAGTTTGTCTAGATAGACAGAAGTTGCTTCTGAACAAAACATCGTAAACACGGCAATTGTGGTGCCCTATATGCCCGATAGAGGCAGTATGTAGACTTACACCCTAAATTAATTACCTCCCCTATGATTATTGTACGCCATTTGTCAATCACAATGGCCGATTCTGTCCCTGTTGTTCAGCGAACGTTTCGTTATTATGATATGTCATAAATAATGGACCTATATCCATTCAGTTTATGAGGAGAATTAAGCAATTAAATAAATCGTTTGGTTTGGTATTTTGCTACACAAATGGGAATAAAAGGATAAACAATGTCAAACTATGTTACGTATACCTACATGTGTATTATTGGTCTATCAATGTTTTTAACATGACTGTGAATTGTTAAACTTCTCACTCGTCAGACTGTGTAGCAAAACGCCATGACAAACTGGGCTGTTATTGTGACTAAATTTTACACTATAAGGGTCTCAGCTCTCACGGATACAGAAAATATAAAAGACAGACGAAATTGTAAAACACATCCGTAGAGCTGAGATTTTCTAAGCTAGATATATGTACATGTACAATGGTGTTGGCTAATTATGCGCACCAAACAAATTTAAATGTGATTAAAATTTCATGAATATTCAAAGCAGTTCAAAGTCGTATGTGTAAGTAAAATGTCAAAACGTTCTGGCGTCAGTAAGTGACGTAAATTGTGTGATGTATGACATCACATGCGTGTTTGCAACGTCACATATTTTTCTGCTAATGCTGCGCATCTGGTAGTGTAAACAAGAAAGTTAACAGCATACTGGATCAGCATATCAAAATTGATATTTTACTTGAAGCAGCAAATATATAACAAAGACATGTCTGTGACTCGTCAAAATGTTCTACAATTAATTAGCCAACATCATATGGTGTTTTCCACTGCATAAAACATTTTTAAAACATATGTGATTTTGCTTGTATCTGTGTCATGCTGGCATGATTTCAGTTGCAGAAGAGTGCGAAACTGCTACTCGGAATTGTCGTCTGAAATATCTGCAGCCATTTTATCTGTCAGAAAGGCAGGTCTGTAGCTCGAAAAGAAAACGGTCGGTACACGTACAGTTTTATGATCACGGTGATTTATTGCAGAATTGTTACAATTAGCAAGTATTAGTACAAAGTCCGCACGGTATATTTGACATCCATGAATATTGTGTAATAGATGGCCGCTGCCAAATAAATGCAGATTTGGGACCATTTTGTGTAAGCACAGCAGAGTGCAGACAGCCTGTGTATTATGTCTAAATTGGCTTTTGTTGTTAATATAGCTCTTGTACATATCAGGTAGCAAGTGCATGCAGAAAACAAATTATGTGAATATGTGAAGTTTAAATAATCACAAATAAGTTTCGGCTGCGGTCGCAGGCCCTAAAATGTGTGAGGACCGCCACCTCAAGTAGAAAATGGCGATTCGAAAAAAGTTCACAATGGACTGAGTTTCTGTGTCAGTTGTGAGTGTGTCGTGTTGCGATTAATAATATTGCAATTTCATCCCAGTTGGTTTGGCTGTCTTCACATACATTGTCTGTTTACAAAGGGAGGTAATCATTCAGAAATATTTAAAATAGATGAAATATGAGTTGTTCACTGTGGTCATTTATTATTCACTCAGTTTTGCAAGTTAGCACGGTTTAAGTCATTTTTATCATGGTAATGTTCCTCTTGAGCTTGTATTCAGCATATTTTACCAGTTTATATTGGTTTACTCAACGCTATTGAGTGTTCAAGCATCTTCCGACAACCACTGATACCCACAAACATTGCGGTATCATTTTACCAGTCTAAATTATTGGCGGCTGGTATATAAAAACATTAATTTAAGCTTTCCAAGAACATTGTAATCTGTGGGCAATGCCATATCTGATTTGGATGTAAGAATAAAGATGGTTATATTGTCTCGGCAACTGCCTGTCAATGCAAACTAAAATGTAGCTGTTAGTCTATCCAACCCAGGTATGACATTGCCTCCACGAATTCATTGTTTCCACGTATGTCACAACAAACTGTGCACAAATCCTGTCCATACATCATACGAATAAGCCCATACCATTAAGAGTAGATGGATCTTTATTCGATACTGAGATTGCTCCAGTCATAGGGGTTACCAAAGAATTATATTTACACAGAGTGAAATGGCAACTCAAATGTGTTCATTCAGGTTTCTGTATTGATTTCGCACGTTTAGTTACTACACTATGATCATGATTATGGGCTAGTAGATGCAAAGAGCTGCTTCAACTAGTTGTTTACAACCAGTGTAGACCCAGATGAGACTGCATATGAACATGTGAACGCTTATGTGAGTATTGCACATGTGTCGTAAAACAAGTTAGAGTCACCGCTACTTGCATATACCGGCTTATATTGTTATATTTTGACTGTCCTTTAATTATATTTGTCCATTTTTGTCTCATCTATTCCCGCATTATTGCATGGCAGAATAGATTGTATGTAAACACATTGAAAACCCTCAATTCAGCTACAATGATCCTATCCATATAAATATTCACTGCTTTCGTCTCTTTCATTCTGATCCTATCCATATAAATATTCACTGCTTTCGTCTCTTTCATTCTGCTCATTTCCCTTTAATTATGTATCGTTTCTGTCTGTTTCGGACGACCGCAACCTTTACGGAATTGCCTTTGATACTTAGTTGTGACTGCCATATTGGGAATATCACCGGGTGTTTCACCGCTAGTGGACAGGACATCAGTAGAATTGGAACTCGCATCTGATGTGTGTGCACTACGCAGCCAACACTGACAGTCTTACATGCAGCTTTATTTTCCGGCATGAAGCCACCTTGCCATCTGCCATAATTTTATTTATAACCATTTATCTGTAATCAAATGGACTATTTTACATCCTAAATATTCCAGCCCAACCCTGTGAGACCGTTTAAGACAATGGCACAACGTAGACATTGCGTTTCGTTCCGTACAGGAACTTCATGTTTTAGCCCACCATTGGAACCGTCTCACTGAGACGGTTCCAAGGAGAGGTAATTGCACGAATACTTAACCAATGGCTTAATTTCCATCACAGAAATCACTTGTAGCCAATTCTGACTTACAGGTGCTAGGAGCTGTTTGTTTGGCAGGGGTGCATTTATTTGTGTTATGCAGTTACCGTACTTCCATTAATATGAGAGCCACTGCAACGTGAATGGCGCACTGGTCTAGATACTTTCAACATGTGAAAGTGACCTGAATCTTCCTCAAAGTGACACAGGTGCATGTTTTGGTGTTCTTGCATCTATTCCTCAACCAGTGGAAGAAATGGACAGTATGAAAGTCAGCTGTGTTCTATAATTACATTTTCAGCACATGTGGGCAGTGCTGGAAAGGCGGCGCTTTAAATGCTGAATTTGTCCACAAGAGGGTCCTGTGCAAATATTCTGACTGCGGGTTTAATAGGACATTTGGGCTACAATAATGTGCATGGTTTTGCTTGTGATTGATGTATTTCCATGTTGCAGTGACATGAGCGGGAACATTTTTTGAAGAAAAAAAGTTCTTAAGTAGAAAATGGTGATTCAGAAAATGTTCACAATGGACTGAGTTTCTGTGTCAGTTGTGAGTGTGTCGTGTTGCGATTAATAATATTACAATTTTATTCCAATTATTGTATTAA
Source organism: Conchocele bisecta (assembly GCA_029237695.1). Lineage (NCBI taxonomy): Eukaryota > Metazoa > Mollusca > Bivalvia > Lucinida > Thyasiridae > Conchocele > Conchocele bisecta. The sequence continues at coordinate 19,888,229 of CM055280.1, read as the reverse complement.
CATTTATTGAGCATAGGCTGCATGTAGCCTATGCTCAAGAATTATAAATCCTTCAATTTAAATTTCCAGGTGATCCTAAATTTGCACATACGAACATTTTATAGTCGTACGAATGTTAGTGAAACGGGCCCCAGCTTATTTGGCTCCGTTTGATAAGACGTCTACATAACAGGTATATATCGATTGAATACAACCATTAACTTTATATTTTAATGATGTCAATAAGAGCGCCATTTGTCCGTACCACAATTGTCTAGAATTACTATTAATGGCATACATGTGATGTTATACAATACATAGCATTGAATGCTGAAGAAAGCAAGATGCAAGAAGCAAGATTACTGTGTAAAAAAATAATTTTAATTTCTCGTTCAGGTGCTTAAAAGTAGCGGCCATCTTTAACGCCATCTTGCATTTCAAACATTTTTCATCCACGTCCCAAAATGACTCCAGTATTCAACGCCATGGGACGAACGTATACAAGTCTCAAACCGTTTATTTCCTATGTCGGAGCCAAAATCATGTATGTTTAAGCATTCTATCAAAATTAAACTTTTAATTACTTATTTTGTGTATACGGACGATATTTTATATCTTTGTCGAGAACATAAATCTACATATACCAAATCTGGCATACACCTGTATTCCCATAATTTTTCACATATTGCAACGTTTAGCCCAAATAAGTCACATATTACCAGATTTAATGATTTAAATTTGGATAAAAAGCCATACTTAAAGTTTAAGTTAAACACGTAAGTTTATTTAACACATGTTTTATTTGCCGACCATGTCAATGATTATTGTTAATTCCACAAAACGTTCAAAATCGTCCCGAAAAACTATGAAGCACGACTCATGTCTGTCACGAGGCCACATCGCCTTCATCGGATCAACCTAATTTAGGAGATAAAACGATTTGTGTCGGCAACAAGTGTATTTGGCATGTAACGTTATCGTATTATTCCATACAGGCTATATTTCATAACAGACATCTTTTGGTACTGATGTCAGTTTTATGGACCTTGGATTGGGACATTTCCTTCAGATGTTGTCAGCTTAACGACACAGGCGCGCTACGCAGTTCGGCGACAATACGACTGCTTGACAGCGTACAATACGGCAATTTATTGGTGGGTAGCAACAATGCAAAGTCAATGGGGCAAATATGAAGGCATATAATAAACTCTAATATAAAGACAATCCTCCTTGAAGGCAATCACCGAGTTACACCAAAGCTTGTACTGTCCACAAACAAACTATACAAAGTACAGTGTGTGAACGACAAATATATTATGTATTACACCTTCTATCCATTATAAACAATGTATATGATAAAATATTGTGTTTATTTCGGCCGCTGATAGAATGTCTAAGACGATGCATATTTACCTCAAACGTGTGTTGCGTACATTTGTAAATTCTGCAGGATTTCACTGATTGAATGCGGAAGCTGATCGTTATATTCTCGTCTAATATGACTTACGAGAATAGGTCTCCAGAACATAGTTGTCCTAATTGTTACAATAATGGACATATTGCTGTAACAGTTACAAATTGACAATTGCATGTTTAGTAATGTAAGTTGTAGATCGCATGTGTCTAATATGCGTGTGACCGTTTCAGTTTGGGACGGGTATGTGGTACCGACGTTCATAGTAATGCTATATTCATAATTTACAAAATTCACGTACAATGGCGGCCAATTTGAAATTACAATTTTGTGTTTCTATCTTAAAATAGGTTAGTAGACGTTATTTAGCATGTAAGGTATCACTTATCCGCATTTTGGACCGACTTTTACCAAATAAAAGGAAGGCTCTTTATTAAATTTTGCTCTACTTTAATCTTATCGCAAAGAAAAATGTTTGCATTGCTTATATAACCGTAAAATGTTGGATGGTCTCGTGACACTGATGATAATTTCTTATCGTTACAAGCTGCACCGAAACTGTCGGCAATGAAGCAAGAATTTTGACATTACATTGTTTCTAGCTGGCATGTATCTATTTCAGTGCTCGTTGCACGTTTGATATATATCATGTTGAACAAACACAGTCGCGTTTGTGTTTCTGTTCCCATTGGAAACCAAATGTGAACGTGGTCCAAATGTGGCGAAATCGTGGTTCAAATCAAACGTAGCGATAATAAAACGGGAACACACACAGAAACCACAAACACTGGATTTCCGGCAAACGAAGCGCAAACGTGAACCACATGTGCGTCAAACCAACACGTCATGATTTTTAACCCTATTCATGTTTGCGGAAAATCCTAAATATGTTCCTTCTATGCGCTCAGAAGTACATGTCGCGATGACCATTTGAGCCGCCTCTTCGAGACTGTTCATATGAGTAGTCACAATATATACTTTCATTGAGAAATAGCAAACTTTAAAATAAAATTAATTTAAAATATTTAACAAAAATCATACCCGTAAATTTGAAAATTACTAATCATTTGTGTTTAGTTAGTTTGATACTTATTAAACTCGTTGACTAATTTCATAAGAAACAAGTCTATTCCTCGGTTCTTATGATATCAGCAATCTACTAGATCATAATTACAGCAAAACAATATTTACCGTGGCACAATTCCCTAACATTTGATTGGACCGTAGCAAGTCTCTGTCCAAAATTTATATCCCATTAAACTCCCACGCCGAACTACTTTCCGTAACCATGAGGCGCAGTTAAAATAATTCTTAAGAAAACGGATACACAATTCCCT
>CM055280.1:19872170-19884999 GCA_029237695.1 Conchocele bisecta | reverse complement strand
TATTACATCTGAATATTGTGAAATCACAAGAAAACATAATTTTGAATAATACAAAGTTAATCTCTCCTCTGCTTATTTCTTTATTTGAATAAGTCACTCAAAAAATGATTGTATTGCAATAGAAAATGTTGAGAAGGAGGAAATCCCCGACGAAATCGCTTAATCCCGACCTGTTAGACGGACCAACTATAACATGTATAATACGAGTCACTATATACCCCCTGTTCTACCGTTATTAGTGATATAAAACTAGAGTACTGAACGCTTCAGATCAGTTGTGTGTTTACTATACCCGCTGGTTTCCAGTTTACGGAGCCCCGCAAGGGACGTATAATTCTATTTGTATTAATTCCTTCCCACGAAATAACAATTCGTTCCCTCGAATTAACAATTCGTTTACTCGAATAGTTTTGGCGCCCAGCTGCGCGCGCAACACCTTTGCGCGCGCGCAGCTGGGCGCCAAAACAATTCTTGGGAACGAATTGTTAATTCGTGGAACGAATTGTTAAATTGAGGGAACAAATTGTTATTTCGTGGGAACGAACTGTTATTTCGTATGAACGAATTGTTAATTCGAGGGAACGACTTGTTAAATTGAGGGAACGAATTGTTATTTCGTGGGAACGAATTGATACAAAAATAGTCCATGTCACCTGCGGGGCTCCATACCAGTTTAATGCAAATTATTTTGGAAATAAGTTACTGAATGTATTTCCCATATAAAGCTGGGGCCTGTTTCACTAAACTTCGTAAGAATAAGAAGTGCGAAATAGGAAATTAGAATAACATTTACACTGAAAGGCGATGCTGGTACATTTTAGTGGATGTGTTAAAGGTACATGCACACTCAGTAGGCACAAACTGCCCGCTATACAGATATACTCATTTAGTAATATGTATTCCACTGGTAGTGACGCGCCATGGTATCTGGCATATTTTCAAATGAGGCATGCTATTTTTTTCATTCTTTATACTAACTAAATGCGTCACCTGAACAAAATAATATTTTTGACAGATTATAAATGCGTCACCTGAACAAAATAATATTTTTGACAGATTATAAAGTATGATCATTGCACATCAACAAATAAATACAGAGAGTAAATAGTAATGTCCGTTAACAAATTGAGGAAACACGGTTATCGCCCCTGATATCAGTGTAGACATTTACGTCTGATATCAAATGTATAACACTGCCAATCAATACGTGGGGTAATGGCGAATGAGTGTTTATTTTGCCAGAAAATGTCTCAGATGATGTATCTGATATAAATAACATGTTGTGCCTATTGAGTGGGCATGTACCTTTACATTGTAACGTGTAATGATATGCACATGTAGACGGAAAATAGTACCATTAGCTAGACATGTTATTGAGTAAAGGAAATTAATAAAAATCTTCGTACAAACATTTTAATCGTACGGAGTTTAGTGAAACGGGCCCCGGGTTCTTAACACTTTCAGCACTACAACAGTGTAACAGTGCTTTCTAACAGTGTAGATCAAGCTGAGCCGGCTCGTAGCAAGCCGTCTCACCGGGATCTGCACCTTTTGTAAGTAATTTGTATATTAAAATGAAAAAGAAAAACACCCCTTTGCCGAATATAGATTTTAAACCATTTTTACATGGAAATATCAGAGGGTTCAACTTTTAACAACATACAATGTATACTTTTGATGAGAAATGAGAAAAATGACAGAAGAAAAGTATTTTAGGAATGTTGCCGATCATCTCCGTGTGTCTCAATTACTCTTGAGAACTACAACCCCCGCCCCCACACAGGACCTAAATCCTGGATCAGCCCCTGCTTACCGACATTTATATATACGGTGACGGTTTCAGATTTTGGAACAGTGCCAGAATCCGTTGCCGTGACTACCAGACTATACGACGGCATCGTTGCTCTGTCCATAGTTTTGCCGACAGCGATGCTGATAACGCCAGTTTTCGGGATTATCTCCCAAGCTCCTCCGGTGTTTCCACCTGCATACATGAACATGAATCACTGATCATGTAATCATGGTAATGGCGGCCCTCATGAGGTCGTCATTAAACGCAAGAACCCGCTTTCATATTAATGAAAAATAAGATTTAACTGAGACCTCATGGGTGCTGCCATTACTCCAGCAAAAACAATAGACCAAGTGATCACATAACCTGGTTGATGTAAAGATAAATAAGTGTACATGTAGTTATTCGTTATCGATTTACTACGGTTATTATTTTATTGTGGGACAGTACACCGCTATAAAAAAAATAGACTGTAGCTCGTTGTTGACTACGGTACCGAGTGATTGCCGTGGTACGCGTACATAGCCGCCTGCGTTAATCTTGCCCAGATATCAACGTTTCTCTACATCTATTGGCAATCTAAACCAGCAAAAAAGTAGATTGATTGGTGACCCTAAGAACGTAGAACAGTTCAGACTCAGCCAATGAAGCTGCTTGATTTCAAGCACAATATTCAATTTTTTTCAAAAGAAAGAAATTGACAAGTATTGGTGTATAGATAGAGAATAGTAGGTTAGTGACGTGAATGGGAAAACATATCTGGCAAGGCTCAATCATTTCTTTATTTCTCATCAGAAGTATATGTTGTGACCACTCATTTGAACCGTCACGCCGAGACGGTCCAAATGAGTGGTCACAACATATATTTTGGTTCAGAAATAAGGAAAATAGATAGAGAAAAGTAGGTTAGTGCCTTGAATGCGAAAAAATATACGGCAAGGCTCAGGAAACGGGATGGGCGAGGCTCTGCCAAGCACATCCCGTTTCCGTGCAGCGCCATATATTTTTTCCCATTCACGGCACTAACCTACTATTCTATTTATCCCGTCAACACCTACAAATGGCTGTAAAATGCAAAAATAGCATTGACTGGATATCATTCATGTTTCACGGCACCGTGTTTCACGGCACATATATACGCACTGTGTTGACGGGATAATAGTGTAAAGCCAAATAGTGTAAAGCGCCAAGGGTATGGAACGCCATAGCGGCCTTATGTAGGTTTAAACTATTAGGTAATGCGGCTCCGTCATTACGTCATGTGGTTTCATCATTACGTCAAGCGGTTTTATATTTAGGACAAGCGGTTTCATCTTTACGTTATGTGGTTCCGTCATTACGTCAAGCGATGTTATCAGTATGTCATGCGGTTCCATAATTACGTCATGCGGTTTGTATTACGTCATGCAGTTTCATCATTATTTCATGCGGATCCGTCATTACGACATGCGGTTTCATCATTACGTCAATTGGTTTATTATTTGGTAATGCGCAAACAAAATTACGTAATGACGTTTCTGATAAATTACGCGGGATTTGCAACGTAGCACAACATGTTGAAGTAACAGACCGAGGTCTATATATACATTAAATATGCCTAAAAGCATCAATAAATGCCAAAAAAATATGTATATATATAGGGAGTAAAACATATTTGTTTAGCTTATTATTTTTCATTTATTGATGCTTTTAGGCATATTTAATGTATTTATAGACCTCGGTCCGTTACTTCAACCTGTGTGTAGCACCGGAGAGGGATATCAAGGTTAGAACCCATCAAATAGTTTTACATTAGCCCAGCCACATACTTCTGTATTATATACTGTGTCATTCCTATGTATTGTTTGATTTTCTCTTCCTCGTCACAGGTTGAAGTAACAGACCAAGGCATATACATACATTAAAGGTAGATGCCGACTCAGTAGGCACAAAACGTTCTTTATATAATTTAAATGAGTGTATAATTGTGTCACTATTCCACTAGTTCTAAAAATTACGAGTGCCCGCTATACAGATATAATCATTTAGTAATATTTATTTTACTGATATACCAATTAAATGCGTCACCTAAACATAGTAGTTTCGACAGATTATAAAGTATGATCATTGTACATCAAAAAATAAGTACAGAGTATAAACAGTAATGTCCGTTAACATTTTAAGGAAACACGGATATCGCCCCTGACATTTTCGTCTGATATAAAATGTATACTAATGTCAATCAATACGTGGGGAAATGGTGAATGAATGTTTATTTTGCCAGGAAATGTCTCAGGTGATGTCTCTGATATAAAGAATATGTTATGCCTACTTAGAGGGCATGTACATTGTACCTTTAAATATACCTAAAAGCATCAATAAGTGAGAGAAAAAAATAAGCTAAACAAATCCTTGACAATATTTGACAAAAACTTTATTTAAAAATACTTGACTGTTGTACGCTTGAAATCAAGCAGCTTGATTGGCTGAGCCTGAGCTGTGCAACATATTGGGCTCAGACAATCAATTGCTTGTGAGTTGGCTTTGCCGATAATTCGGAAACGTTGGTAATCTGGACAAGATTAACTCGCGGTTGTGAAGCAGAAATTCACCTGACAACACTAATTTAATATTATTATATGACTGAGACGTCCAGCCAATGATATTGTCCAATAGAGAGTTACATGATTGCGGACATATATGATATTCGTCTGAAAGTCATATATTCGTCTTCGGCCTCGGTGAATATGACTTTTCTCAGGTCCGTAAATCTCTTGTACACCTCCTCAAATGTAATTAATTGTATAATATTAACCGCACTGAACTCAATCTTATCTCCCTTGCTCTCCTTGCGTTCAAGTATAGCCCCGTAAATATAGCATTGTGCGCGTCACGTGTACTTCATGTAGCTTCCCGTCACCTCAATCCATGATGGGTCCAGTAATTGCAGTTGACAGACTGTACGGTATTACTGTCCGTTTCACGAAACCTGCCAACATTTCACGGCTATATAAACAATTAAAAATAAAACAATTGATTTTAAATTTTAGCAACATTTTTTTTTTTTACTCCCTCCTATCAAAATAAACGTTCCACCATAAGAATATTAGTAAAGTTCAGAGTTATTTCCCCTAAGCCAATCCAGACTACTGTCAAGTACTTGCATTGTCATCCAGAAAGTTTGTTTTTGAGTGCAAATCTGTATTACTTCAAACTGGTTGTTTGGTTTGTAGCACCAGAGGAAGAGAAACTCAAATAATACATAATAGAAATGCCACAATATTTTTTCAAAATACAGAAATATGTGGCTGGGCTAACACCAAATAGTTTTACTACATGATTTAACCGAATCCCGTCTACAGGCCAGTCTTTCATACTTTGACTCTTCGTATGAATGCTGTGGGACCTACTTGTACATGACGTGCAGCCAGGCTGTACTACTGGTTCTTCATGAATTAAACAATATGTTCATTTACTCATCAGAAAGAAAAATCTAACTTAGTCATTGTTTGCATTTTTTTGGCCAAGGAAACTCTGTTTACATCCCGTGACCAACAGGTTTAGTGTTTTATTTTAAATGCTATGCTGAAAACTGGTGTCAAAAGCACCCCAAAATGTTCCTCAAGTGAAACTGGTAGTAATGGATCACGATTTGCAACACTGTATCTGTGACCTCAAAACGCCCGCAAATTTTTAAACCGCACTACATTTGTATAACCCCTGGGCGATTTCGCGCCCTTTAGTATTCTCTAACCTAAAGTAAAACTAGTCGGTGTATTGTAACCTTGCTATTCCGTGTCCTGTGTTACGTGTCAAATGCCTCCACGTAATTTATCCGAAACGTCATAACGTAATGTTGTTTGCGCCTTACCAAATGATGAAACCACCGAATGACGAAACCACATGACGTAATGGTTTAGCCGCATGATGTAATGACGAAACCGTATGACGTAATGATGAATGATGACACCGCATGGCGTAATGACGAAACCGCACGAGATAATGATGAAACCGCATGACGTAATGATGAAACAGGATGACGTAATGATGAAACAACCACATCACGTACTGACGGAACGGTAAGCCTACATAAGACAGCTATGGCGTTCCATACAAACGGTAGGCAGCTGTAGTTCAGAACAATGGAATCTGTCTAAGGAGGACAACGAGAAATGTTAGTTAGTTAGTTTGATAGTTTCCATTGCCCTTTATCTCCGATCATAATGTCATAATTTTCATGATCACAAAGCAAACACGCGTGTCTTGAACTAGTTATATTCCTGTTTTACAGTGGAGCATCTCTAAAACGGACACCCAGGGGACCTCCCAGGGTGTCCGGTTTTGAGATGTACCACTGCATGAACAATAATAATCAGTCTCAGCCTCATATAATTAAGAACAAGCACACCATTGTCGACTTATGGACTTACCGGTAATGGTGTAGGCGATGGCGGTATTTCCGTCGGCGTCTGTGGCGGTAACCGTGGTGACTACGGTGCCTACATAGAAACAGAGATACATGTATTGACTACTGTTTGCTATCTAACATATTGTACTGCATACAATGGACTTTCACAGTTTAATGACACAGTGTATTAACATTCATAATACACCGGCATAATACGATGTAACTATGCAAATATTGAAATGGTAGGTCAAGGTCACATGAATGTCATTGGTTTCAGAATGTTTTTGCGGTACACATCACTGGCTCATCCTAGTGTGCGAGTATAGATGGACAACAAAGCCTGAATGTTCAAAGATCGCTACCGGACGGGCGAGTCCAAGTTTAGGGGAAGATACAAATACTATGACACGCATGGCGTTAACCGTAAGGTTGCGAGATTGGGCCTCCCATCTGACAGAAATGTTTGTTTATATAATATTCATTAAATTTGTGTTTTTTATTAGTTTTTTTTTAATTAGTTTATGTTTTTGTAGGTAAAAAGTCAATAAATAATGGTTTTATTTTCTATCCGCATTGCTCTTTTTCGGAACCGTCCAACATATTTGGTCACACCTCACCGATTATTGTCCATCTATATGTTGGCTGTAGACCTAATACTAGTGACAATACAAGGTCTTTCTAAAACAGTAGCCTTGTGACGGACGGACTTACTTTACAATACTCAGTAGGTACATCCATTGTTTGCAAATTAAGGAATGACCCAGTAATAGCGTATACAACTGTTATGTAGATTTGCATTATTTGGCTACATTCTTTTAACCAACGTTCTGTCCTCTGGCCGCCATCTTGGATTTCAAAATGACCGTCCTGCAATACTATATTTAACATATATACACTTCCAATACAGGTAGACTATTGATTCGTTTTTTTGGTGATAATCATCGTTTGACCACAAACAACAACACCAGTGTTATTTTCATCTTCAACAACCCCCATGGCGGCCATCTTATATTTAAAAATGGCCGCCCTGAAATCGTATAAACTATATTGTAATATTCAAATCTAAATTTATAATGCAGATGGAAAGTTGTGTTTTCGGCTATGCCATCTACATACTTCAAATAATAAAACTGGGGTTGGTTCCACTTTTTTTGATAACTGGTATGGCGGAAATTTTGTTTTCGAAATGGCCTCTATGTAAATAACATGTCTTATGTCTTCCCTACGTACTGCTTTTAGTAAAGTGTATTAATAAACACAATGACCACCTAACGTGGAGGTTGTTGTGGTTGTAGTCTGAGATCTCCGTAATCACGACAAACTTTAACGATCAAAACTTTCGCAATAATTTATTTAACCAAGGTTTCCCATTCACAGCTCCTCAAATCTCACTGTACTGTATAAATTTCACATAATATGGCAAAAACATGTAATTTGTTATAAGCCAAATAAAATATATTGTATTGTATTGTATTGTATTGTAATAGTTAGGTTATGTTGACTGTTTTACTACGTTATCGGAACAAACGTTCTTTGTATCATCAATGAAAACATGAGCTGTTCCTATGGTCTTCTATAATTCAGATTGGCTGCCGTGAAAATCATAGAATTCTGATATAATCATGCACAAACCATCTGGACTGATTTTTCCCCGGACTATAATCATTATTGAAAGTAAATTATATATGGTTAAAGTAAATTTCAATTCACTGTGTATGACAATCATGTTAGATTCCGAAATGGCAACTGTGTGTATGCAGGATTTTTCTTAATTATGGATACAGTGATTTCAATCAGCTTCATCACCATCTGCATTAGAGTCTCCATCTTGATGGTGTTCCTGAAAGGCAGTTCTGGCACAAGCACACTCAAAATGTGGATTACACAAACTATATACCTATACAAACTTATATGCAGGAAAGTGTTGAAAAGGCAGTATGTGTGTGATTAAATTACTTTTTAGGCATTAAAACGCCATGTAAACATGTTCAGAGTGTATAGACTACGTGTGTAAAATGTCAGATTGATTGCCAAAACACTGTTGTAGAGATTGAATACACTCTATACATAATACAGAATTATATGCAGGAAACTGCAGAAAAATGGCCACGTTGAAAAGGCAGTATTGTTCCATGGTCAATATCATTATTTACGATTACATAGTCTTAAGAGATCACAACTCATGTGTCAATATAAAAGTGATCAGTACCTTGATGGTCCAAATTGCGTTTCACTTGTTGAAATTGTCATATCATGACTTTACAAAGCCGGAGACACTGCATAATGGTGTGCCACAAAGGCAAGCCAATGGATAATGCTTCCATATCATTGATATTCGCACAAAACTAATATGCTCTGATTGCACATGAATAATGAGGCATGTTATTTGGCCGGAAACGGTTTCGTTATGTGTACGGACTGACTATTGAAGTGGAGTAAGATCACTTGCCTCTCATATCCAATAAATAAATACTCTATTTTTGTCGTCACAGATAGTAGAATATTGTACTGTTGCTGAAGCAATATAGCCTATCAATAAAACGCGTTTGTGGCAAAAACATACTGTTACTGATACGCTATCGCATGAGTCAGTAGCAGACATATATTTTCATTTTATTAAGGGTATGAATTTACAGGAACATGTAGTATTCGCGAACTTACCTGTCAGTGACCACGCGTTGTAAGAAATTGCAAACTGGACTGAGTAAGATGCACAATTGATTCTGCTAGAAAAACTAGTCTAAAGGGATAACTCAATTTCAGAACGCAATGTCCGCAGAATATAGTGGCGTGTATGGGATAAACTGAAAGGATCTAAACACATAATTCTGCCTCGTCTCGAGTCCAAAATGTTGCAAGCATTCAGACATGTCTTAGACGAGCGCAAGATATTATGTTCTGGTAAAATGGTAGGAATATGTTCAATTGAAGATAGAAACTGAAATGCTGGCATTTCCGGTAACTGTTAACAACAACAGTCACACAGCAAAATGGTAATTGGACAGTTGAAAGGAATTTACAGTAAGCATAGTGTACCAAGTACACATGTGTCAGATGAAGTCAGGCTACCATGCATTTTCTGATTTTGCAAATGAATGTGTTTTCCTTAATATCACGTGCTCTATGTAGCAAAGGTTCAGTGGGTTAGCGAAGCGAAAAGTAATCATTGTGAAACACAGTTGCGTAATAACAAAGGGTGAATGTACATACCTATATTTGGGTATACTGGGATATCGAAACTGCCATAGCCGGCACTGAATAGTCACCTACACAGTTATTGATGGGACAGCGGCTTCTATCCAGTTTACTGACCACTTGTGAGCAGGTATTTCCAATACATGTTTCGATTTGTGACAAGACCAGATCCAGTCATCAACAGAGCAAGAAACACTATGATAAAACATAGTACCTTTAAAATTAAAAGAGCTAAGCTTTGGCGAACAAGTTAAACACCATAAAGACAGAAAACTATTGAGACCAGTTGCAGTCCGCTAGCGCAATGCCAGATCTTACAGACTGTAGATGGTGGATCGTATTGCCGTAACAGACGCCTTCTCATGAACAATGGAGAACATGAGAGTATTTACCTTTATAATGCAATATACAATACCATACTATACAATTTATTGGATAAAATGGATGATTTGCCATATTGTCATCTCCTTATTTTAAAGGAAAACGCATGTGCTGACCAATATATCATTTGAAAAAATATAGCTGTAAGCCACAACAATACGTATTACATAATACATGTAAATACGTAATAGAACAATACGTAATAGATGTAAATCCTTGAAATGGCAATGTATATGACACACTTACTTTCAGCGGCCATTTCGAAGATAATGGTGTCTGGTACCACAGTACTAGTTAGCAATAATCTCAACAGTTTGGTTCATTGTATTATGAGTACAAGCAGAAGAAACATACAAAACATCACCACTGTATTAAACATATATAATAAATATTAGATTGTCATGTTTAAATGGCGGCCATTTTAAAATTAATTTGGCCTCCATTTGAAAATGTACTGAAATAATTATGCCAATATGTCTTATCCATAATAAATAATAATAAAAAAACACCACATATAACATTTAAGTTACATATAAATTAATTTCAATGGTGGCCATTTTGAAATTTAATATGGCGGCCATGCGGCTCTTAAAATATGGAACCAACTTCAGTTGTGTTATATGTTGCATACAGATATGTTCAAGCAGACACACACATTCCAATCACAATATCATTTGAAAAAACATAGCTACAGCCACAGAAATACTAGAATGTGTAACAAATATGTGATGTGGTGATGTACATAACACACTTAGTTTGGCCATTTTTAAGATAAAGATACTCGTAGCACAATAATAGTTAGCAATAATCTCAGCAGACTGTGTGTGTTTAAAGAAATACTAGTATAACCAAAAGGAAAATACAAAATGTTACCACGACATTCAAAAATGTAAAATAAATACTGGATTTCCAATTTTGAAATGACGGCCATTTTGAAAACCAAAATGGCTGGTATCGCAAAATGTATTGAACTCATTCTGCCAATATTTATTGTCCATAATAATGTATTTTCCGTTGCAGAAACACCACACGTTATGACTTTTACCTCAAAATATAAATGTCAATGGCGGCCATTTTGAATTTCAAGATGACGGCCATATCGCTTATAGAAAAAATTAACCAACCTCAGTTTTGCTGTATGTGGTCTATAGATGAAAATAAACACCTTGGTTCAAACAATGTAGCAAAACAAATCACAAAACCTAAAATAACCATATAACAGTATACACTATAAGAAGCAAACGGCTTCTATTGTTTTGTTTTGTCTTCGGCCTCCAAACCCCTAATACCCCCAATATATGCCCGTACGGACGGAAGGGTGACATAACTAGTATATATGGAAGCTGGATTACATCACATATTTAAATCGTATCGGCGGGAGATACATGTAGTTATTCATTACTGTCTGTTTCATGAAAGCTACCAAAATGTTACGGCTATATAAACAATTAAGGGAAAATTTAAGAATGAATCTTCTTTTCAAAATTTCGTCAAATTTGGTCAAATATTGATTTTATTGCGAAAAAACAATTTTCCCATGTTAAATCCCCATGGACATACATGTATTCAGAGTGAAGATGTCTGGGCATTTAACATGGGGACATTTTTAGAATTTTAGAAATACTGGACCGATTTTCAAAATTTAACTTTTGTATTCTGACTTAGATCATTTCCAAGCTATCTAGCCAGGTTTCGGAGTCAATTTCCAAAATGTTTCGTTTTCTGACTCCTCCCGCAGCTCCTCCACCGCCTTTCCCCCATGTTAAATTCCCATAGACAAATCAGTTTTTCGTAATAAAATAAATATTTGACCAAACTTCACGAAATAAAAGGAAGTTTCATTCTTAAATTTTGCTTTAATATAATATTATCGAAACGAAATACTGTTTTTGGCGTTGTTTATATAGCCGTAAAATTTGGGCAGGTTTCGTGAAACAGACAGTAGGCATGAACAAAGTACGTTGGTTCTCAGATATCGCTGCATTAGAAAAGTCCCTGCGCGTCAGGCGTTTTATCATCATGGACACATAACACAACATGATCGATCAAAACCACTACCCTACAAAGTGTTATTAAATATCCAATGAACTTTTACAAAAATCTGGTGATTTTTCACGTCTAAATAGGTAATAAGTAGCTTTAGTAAGCATATATGTGAACCACATGTTTAATTGAAATGCAACATGCATCTGTCGACTTAAAAACATGAGAGACGAAGATCTCATACAATGAAATCCGCCCTCCTGCGTCGTATTCCGCAAACACCGTGTCTGAGAACCAAAGTACTGTTTTATGGCCTTACACAAATGTGGCTGTCACTGGAAGAAATGGGCTTAACGGGATTTGTGATCAGTGTAGATCCTGATCAAATAACGCAATCGTGTAGCCTGATAACGATCTGCATTCATTGTTAAAATCATGTCACTTATTGATGGATAACCTAATAACCTGATAATTCACGGAATTTGCGAAGATGTGTGTATGTGACTTGAGAAATGGGGCTTATGGGTTCGCGACCATTTCTAAAAAAAACACAAATCTTCGCAAATTCCCGCTATACATATATAATCACTTAGTAATATATATTGTACTGATAGTTACTCCCGGTGGTATCAGCCTATTTTCATATGCGAAGTATGCATGGTATTTATAATTATTTATACTAATTAAATGCCTCAACTGAAAATATAATATTTTCGACGGAATATAAAGTATGATCAATGCACATCAAAAAAGTAAATACAGATAATAAATAGTAGTAGCATTAAGGAAACACGGTTATCGCCCCTGATATCAGTGTGCAAATTCACATCTGATATAAAATGCATAATAATGCCATTGAATACGTGGGGCAATGGTGAATGAATGTTTATTCTGCCAGAAAATGTCTCAGATGATGTTTCCGATATAAAGAACAGTTTGTGCCTACTGAGTGGGCATGAACCTTTACAACTGTATATAAATGTGTGGGTGGGGTAATGTATTTCGAATGGGTCATTTACTGGGTCCTAGGTCCGAGTCTTCCACCCATGTATTTACCGGCAGTTGCGCCGTCAGCCACCCTGTCGGTATAG
>CM055280.1:19864670-19867170 GCA_029237695.1 Conchocele bisecta | reverse complement strand
CTGAATGTATTTCCCATATAAAGGCACTTAACCCTTTCAGCACAACATACCTCTATACCAGTGATTGCAAACAACAGTGTAGATCCAGATGAGCCGTCTCACCAGGATCTGCACCTTTTGCACTTTTTATATTAAAAAAAGAAAGAAAAACACGCTTTGCCGAGTTTAAATTTTAACCAAGTTGTTGCATGGAAAGATCGGACGGTTCAACCTGTAACAAAACACAATGTATACTTTTGATGTGAAATTTAGGAATGTTGCTGATCATCTAATATGTGTGTCTCAATTACACTTTAGAATCCACTACCACCCCGCCCCCCGCCCAGGACCTAAATCCTGGATCCGCCCCTGCTTACCGACACTTATGACGACGGTGACGGTTGCAGACTTTGCTGTAGTGCCGGAATCCGTTGCCGTGACTTCCAGGCTATATGACGGCGTCGTTGCGATGTCCATAGTTTTGCCGACAGCGACGCTGATAACGCCAGTTGTCGGGATTATCCCCCAAGCATCTCCCGTGTTTCCACCTGCATACATATAAATGAATCGCTGATCAGGTATTGATCACGTGGTCTATTGTTTTGGTGTTAATGTGTCTGGAGTAATGGCGGCGCCCATGAAGTCCCAGGTAAATCTCATTTTCCATCAATTTTCGTCACATGTACTTAGTCTGAACATTCTGCAGAGAAATTTGATTTGGACCACATTTAAACAATTTTAAATTCCGTCCGATTCAAATTTCTCAGTAATGCTGCTAAATTTGGTATTGGCGGACTGGACTGGTAGTGTGACCGGCTGGAATATGGTCATCATTAAAGACAAGAAGCCGCAGTAATATTAATGAAAAACTGAGACCTCATGGGCGCCGCCATTACTCCAGCAAAAACAATAGACCAAGTGATCCCATAACCTGGTTGATGTAAAAATAAATAAGTGTACATGTAGTTATTCGTTATCGATTTACTGCAGTTATTATTTTATTGTGGGACAGTACACCGCTAGTCATAGACTGTACATCGGTGTTGACTACGGAGTGATTGCCATGGTACGCGTACATAGCCGCCTGCGTTAATCTTGCCCAGATATCAACGTTTCTCTACACCTATTGGCAATCGAAACTAGCAAATAAAGTAGCTTGATTGGTGACCCTAAGATGTAGAACAGTTCAGACTCAGCCAATGAAGCTGCTTGATTTCAAGCACAATATTCAATTTTTTTTCAAAATAAAGAAAATTACAAATATTGGCAAGATTAGCGCAGACGGTGGTGTAATACGCCCACTATTGTAAAGCGGCAAGGGGTAGGAAGCAGGGGGCCGTTACACTAAAGTTTGTACGACTAAAATGTTTGTAAGTGCAAATTTCGGATGGTCTGTAAATTTGAATTGATGGCTTTACATGTATTGAGCATATGCAGCATATGCTCAATAAATGTAATTTCAATAAATTTTTTAGCAAACTTTGTTAATGTGAACTTTACTGACTATCATAATTTTGCACTTACGAACATTTTAGTTGTACGAAGTTTAGTGAAACGCCCCCCTGTAGTCAAGTGCATTGGACCCTCTCTAAACCGGACAAAGAACAATGTTAGTTGTGCTCAATGTTGATAGTTTACATTGCCCTTTATCTCCGATTATACTGTATGTCCATGATCACAAAGCAAATACGTGTGTCTAAAATGGAGACCCTGGGGAGGGTGTCTGGTTTAAGAGAGGTTCCACTGTATGAACGACGACGTTGTCGACTAATGGTCTTACCGGTAATGGAGTAGGTGATGACGTTATTTGCAGCCGTTCCGTCGGCGTCTGTGGCGGTAACCGTGGTGGCTACGGTGCCTAATTAGAAACAGAGATACATTTATTGACTACAGTTTGTTCCACATTTTTCTCCAGCAACTTATGGCTATTAAACACATTAAATGAATAATTAAATATACCCAAAAATCGTTCAACTATAGAGATAATTTATAAATACGTACATGCAAATGATAGTCTTTTAGAAAATATAGTTCTGTAACTAACAATTGTTATTTTTTCGATCGGAAATATTTCCAAGATTCGTCGATGTAACCGACCATTCAAGTTATATGTAAATGAAGAACACGGCTCGTGAACTCGAATCATCCGAATGTTACATGCCGTTAAAACTATAAAATGTTTTCATACAACGCGGATGCCCCACCTACATGTAATAGCATTGAAAATATAAGCTCAAACAAAAAACAAGAGAAATAGCTATGTAAATATGGCAATTGTAGGCCAAGGTCGCATGCAAATATTTTTATCTCGTAAACACAGTGCGTATGTGCCGTGAAACACGGTGCCGTGAAACATTTTTGATATCCTGTCAATACGACCTAATCACTGCGTATGAATATGTGTGGTTGTCATACTAGTCGATTCTCCGATTTTGAGGATGCGGCTGGGGTTATATTTTGAATGTTAAAGCTATTTGTAGGTGTTGACGATATAAATATGCAACTCCATGGAAGCATGGTG
>CM055280.1:19847170-19859670 GCA_029237695.1 Conchocele bisecta | reverse complement strand
CACGTTTATGGGCAGACGTGTGGCCTCGAAGGGGCGGGGCAAACATTACTGTATTAAACATTCAATTTTTGAATACTATAACAGTTAGTATTACTTATCAGGTACATGTACAGTACCTAGGCAAGTTGTATATTGATCGAATATACACTAGACTCACATGCTGATAAAGTCCGTGTGACACAATACATCGCAGTTACTCAAGAATATAAAACTCAGGAATGACGTCACAATCTATTCATAACTTTGTTTTTAAACAGATTGCAACAAGCACGAGAACACGTATACACGGTACATACTTTAGTTGCCACATACGAAGACCTACATGTAAGGATGATACTGTTCACTTAATGTTGGAGGATATCGGAGTACCCGGTGCAAACCAACACCTGGATCTGGAGACTACCGTACTGTTTCAATGAAATGACACGACTTGGAATGTTCTAATGTTGCGGTAAGTACATAGTTATAATGTAGAGCAGTCTTAAAGGTACATGCCCGCTCAGTAGACACAAACTGTTCTTTACATCTTTTTTTGGCAGAATAAACATTAATTTACCATTACCCCTCGTGTTGATTGACATTAGTATACATTTTATATCAGACGTAAATTTTCACACTGATTCTCTGGGGCGATAGCCGTGTTTCCTTAAAATGTTAACGGGCATTACTATATATTCTCTGTATTTTTGTATTGATGTGCAATGATCATACCTTATAATCTGTCTAAAATATTATGTTTTCAGTTGACGCATTTAAATAGTATAAATAATAAAAAAAATTACCTCATTTGCATATGACAATAGCCGGATACCACCGCGCGTCAATGTCAGTAAAATAAACATTGCTAAATGATTATATCTGTATAGCGGGCACTTGTAATTGTTAGAACTGGTGGAATATTGACACAATTATACACTTATTTAATTCCTATAAAGAACAGTGTGTGCCTATTGAGTAAAGTAAACATTCATTCACTGTTCACTGTTACCGCACATATTGATTGGCATTATTATACATTTTATATCAGACGAAAATATCAGGGGCGATAACCGTGTTTGCTTAAAATGTTAACAGACATTACTATTTATTCTCTTTATTTAATTTTTGATTTGCAATAATCCTACTTTATAATCTGTCGAAAATAATATTTTTTCAGGTGACGCATTTAATGAGTATACATAATTATAATACACCATGCCTTAGTTCTATATGGAAATAGCCTGATACCACCGCGAGTCACTATCAGTAACATACATATTACTAAATGATTATATCTATATTGCGGGCACTTGCAACGTTTAGAACTGGTGGAATAGTGACATAATTATACACTTATTTAATTTCTATAAAGAACACGTTGTGCCTACTGAGTGGGCATACATGTACCTTTAATGTGTGAACAATAACTTATACATATTTGTCAGCAAGTACGAGGAAATAATCCACGTATCCATGAAGCCTCGTAAGGCGGACGAACTGTGGTCTAAAAGTCTGCCTTATACCAGGTGCACAACCACCTGCGCCATCAAGGACATCAAGCTGTTTTTCAAGCAGAATATTCAAGTGCTTTGAAATAAATGAAATTACAAATATTGGCAATATTAACGCAGCCGGTTGTGTATCACCTTGCCGACAGCCTTTGTGGCGTCTGCACTTCACTCACCGCATGTTGCGCATGTGCCACATGCTTCCCCAGTCGTGGTGCAATCCTCGTCGCCATTAGCACAGGCTTCGCCTATGGCAGCTGAATAAAGTAATAGCATAGAGGTTAGGGAATTGTAAATGGTGCGAAATCGCCAAGAAGAATACACAAATAGTCCGTTATAAAGAATTAGTGCGGGTGTTTTGAGGTCACATACACAGTTTGCTTGCAATCTTGATCCATTGCTACCCAGTTGCACTTGAGGAACATTCTGGGATGCTTTTAACACTAGTTTTCAGCATATTTGTAGCATTTAAAAGAAAACACTGAACTTGTTGATCACGTTATGTAAACAGAGTTTCCGGGGCCAAAAATGTAAACAATATTGGGGGACATGACGAGGTTGGATTTTACTTTCTTATGAGTAAGTGAAGCTAGTGTTTAATCATGCATGCAGAACAAGTACAGACTGGCTGCATGTCATGTACAAGTAGGTCCCACAGCATCCATACGAAAAGTGTAAGTAGGAGAGACTGGCCTTATTGGATGGCATTCGGTTAAATTATATAGTACAACTATTTGGTATATTATAACTTCAAATATAAATAAATGTGAATAGAATAAAGTGTATTGTCCAGAGGCAACTGCCTCATTACCATACATACATGTTTACTATTCAATACACGTACACTGCAAGATGGAGTACACACAAAATCATGTAATGTACTAAATGCAAAAGTATGGAGTTTTATAATGGATACGAGAAGAAAACCAAATGTTCTGAACAATTTTATTATTTCGTTCTAACGCATTGCTATTCATTCTAACGCATTCCAATTCATTCTAACGATTTCAATTATTTCCTTCTAACGCATTCAAATTCGTTCTAACGATTTCAATTGCGAATTCGAATTCGTTCTAACGTTTTAATCATTTTGTTGTAACGTCGTTCTAACGAATTCACTTATTTCACTATAACGCATTACAATTCGTTGTAACGCATTACAAGTCGTTGTAACGCATTACAATTCGTTCTAACCAATTCAAGTATTTCGTTCTAACGCATTCGAATTCGATTTAAGGCATTCAAATTCAATTTAATTATAGCGTTCTAACAAATTCACTTATTTCGCTCTAACTCATTACGATTCGTTCTAACGAAGTAAATTATTTTGTTCTAACGAATAAACATTTAAATTAGCTAGACCGAAATAATTGAACTGTTTGGAAGGAAATAATTGAATTGGTTAGAACGAATTGTAATGTGTAACAACGATATATGTGAATTCGTTAGAAAGCAATAATCACATTGATTTTAAATGAGTTAGAACGACTTCGAATGCGTTATAACGAATTGGAATGCGTTAGAACGAATACGAAGTCATTAGAACTAAATATTTGAACTCATTAGAACGAAGTTGAAAGTGCTAAAACGAAACAATTGAACTCGTTAGAACGAATTCGAAACAAATTGGTCAGAACATTTGTTTCTCTTCTCATGTCCCTCATAAAGCTCCATACAGAAGCACCACAACAGTGACAACTATTCAAAGACATTTCAGACCATGTCGCAAGTCACTAATACATGTACATGTATATGTACTTTTAGCATTCACATATTTATATCACTCACTAGTCGCTGGCAGATTACAGTAAGTACTGAGGGTTACACGTAGCTCCTATAATGTATATCAATAATTGAGAAATATATATATATATATTACATGCTACCCAGTGATTTACCGTGACTGTCCAGCGGGATTTATTTCCTTGAAGGAAATATTTCCTCCGAGACGTAATTGACGTCACAATTCATACGCTAACGTCAATATTTTGACAACGTTATAAGCCGGTCTATGAGCAAATTTCACATTTATAAGAGAGCACTCGTTTCTTTATCGGATTTCCAGATGCCTCGGGGAACTAAATCAGGTATTTGAAAATGGTAGCTGAATAAACTCTATATACATGTATAATGCGTGAGAGGTCCGCCGTCATGGCACGAACCTTATTTCCATCAAACAGGAAAATGCTAATAATACATTTTACATTTTAATTAAATTGTCGTTTAGTAATTCTGCACCGATAAGACATGTTCCTACGCTCCACGCGAGTATAGGATAATGTAAAGAAATAACGCATGTACAACTGAGCGAACGAATTTTTAAATTCCGTGAGAGTTTCATTATGAACAATACTGATAATCGTCAATATTCAATGGGTTCGGATGTTAACCTTAACACTTTCAGCGCTAAATAACTGGAATGCATGTTGATTTGTTAATTTCTTGACCATCAATCCAATCGTCACAAAATTATTTTCAGATGAGTCCATTTATAAGATATGAAAATTACTTTAAAAAATTGCAGATCCTGATGACCCGGCTTGTCACGAGCCTAGGGGCCATTTAATTAAACTTCGTAGGACTAAAATGTTCGTAAGTGCAAAATTCACATTAAATTTTACATTAACAATGTTTTCTTCTAAAAAAATATTAGATTTACATTTATTTTAGCATAGGCTAATGCAGCCTATGCTCAATAATTATACATCCATCAATTTAAATTTCCAGATGATCCTAAATTTTCACTTACGAACATTTTAGGCGTACGAAGTTTAGTGAAACGGGTCCCAGCACATTTTGCTCTGTTTGATAAGAGATTCTATATAACAGGTATATATCGATTGAATACAACCATTAACTTTATATTTTAATGATGTCACTGATAGCGCCATTCATCCTTACCACAATTGTCTAACATTACTATCAATGGAATACATGTGATGTCATACAATACATAGCATTGAATGCTAAAGAAAGCAAGATGTAACAAGCAAGATTACTGTGTAAAAAACTATTATTTAATTCTCGTTCAGGTGCTTAAAAGTAGCTATCTTGCATTTCAAAATTTGTTCACCACTTCCCAAAATGACTCCCGTGTTAAGAGTATTCAACACCATGGGACGAACGTATACAAGTCTCAAACCGTTTCTTTCCTATTTTCCTATGTCGGAGCCAAAAACATGTATGTTTAAGCATTCCATCTAAATTAAACTTTGAATCACTTAATATTTGTGTATATCGGACGATATTATATATGATTGTCGAGAACATAAATCTACATATACCAAATGTGGCATACACCCATACATTATCCCATAATGTGCAAAGTAATAACCCGTTAGAAAGTTCGTTTATAGTTTGCCCTACTTTCTAAGCCAATCGCTGGGCAGTAGTGTGCTCCACTTTGTTCACATATTGCAACGTTTAACCCAAATAAGTCACATATTACCAGATTTAATGATTAACTGTTCGACGGAAAATGGAAAATCAATACTCAGTTGGGACATTACACTGTACACTTGATTGAATTATAAGTTATTTATTGTTCACATATTAACTTGTAAGCGAACACAATGTTGTATATATACGTTGTATCTTTTTATTTCAGTATGTCTTATATACATTGTATTGAGACACTAAGATGGACTCAATGAGTAGCGGTACGAGACAGGTATAATCAGGCAAAAAAACAACAAATACAAGACTTAGTTTGGTAGTCGTCTTCGAATTTCCAGAATTAATATAAATTGTTATAAATCAAAACATGAATGCGTTCCCAACGGCAATAACGTTCCAGCAAGTAGAACTGAACCGTTAATCGCTAAGCGCACCCACTGGTGGGTTAACACTGGTTTAATCGGCATCATAATCCCGGTTTTTATCTTGTCGTTATGTTTCCCGGACAGCCGTACTCAACCCAAATCAAGGAATGCGTAAAGACAACAAGTTAATATAAAATGAATAAAGTCTTACACAATGTTCACTATATCCTCAGATGTGCAATCATCATGAAATTGTCTTGGTATGCTACTCTAACTACCTAGCACACGCATAAAATTATTACAATTATTACAATACACACATAGCCCAAGTATGTTGCATAGACTGTCACAGATGGCAATGATGTTGAGAATCTATACATGTTGTATGCTATATTATAGTATTTTCTTAAGTTGGTTAAACTTGATATTTGTCATATTAATTGTGTTCATTTCATTACCTTTGTTCGTGCACAATATGACGTGTATTGCAATTCATGTTACGAAATAATATGGAAATATACGTGGTACAATATACCCTTATATAAAGACAATCCTCCTTGAAGACAATCACCGAGTCACACCAAAGCTTGTACAGTCCAAAAAAGAAACTATGCAAAGTACACTGTGTGTGAACGACAAATATATTATGTATTACACCTTCTATCCAATATGAACAATGTATATGATAAAATATTGTGTTTATTTCGGCCGCTAACAGAATATCTAAGACGATGCATATTTACCTCAAACGTGTGTTGCGTACATTTGTAAATTCTGCAGGATTTCACTGATTGAATGCGGAAGCTGATCGTTATATTCTCGTCTAATATGACTTCCAAGAATATGTCTCCAGAACATAGTTGTCCTAATTGTTACAATAATGGACATATTGCTGTTGCATGTTTAGTCTTTGTAAGTTGTAGGTCGCATGTGTCTAACATGCGTGAGACCGTTTCAGTTTGGGACAGGTATGTGGTACCGACGTTCATAGTAATGTTATATTCATAATTTAAAAATTCGCGTACAATGGCGGCCAAATTATAATTACACTGTTTTTGTTCTATCTTAAAATAGGTTAGTAAACGTTATATAGCATGTAAGGTATCACTTATCCGCATTTTGGACCGACTTTCAAAATTTAAAAAGAAGGCTCTTTATTAAAATATTGTGTTTATTTCGGCCGCTGATAGAATGTCTAAGACGATGCATATTTACCTCAAACGTGTGTTGCGTACATTTGTAAATTATGCAGGATTTTACTGATTGAATGTGGAAGCTGATCATTATATTCTCGTATAATATGACTTACGAGAATAGGTCTCCAGAACATAGTTGTCCTAATTGTTACAATAATGGACATATTGCTGTAACAGTTGCAAATTAACAAGTGCATGTTTAGTAATGTAAGTTGTAGATCGCATGTGTCTAGCATGAGTGAGACCGTTTCAGTTTGGGACGGGTATGTGGTACCGACGTTCATAGTAATGCTATATTCATAATTTACAAAATTCGCGTACAATGTCGGCCAATTTGAAATTACATTTTTTTGTTTCTATCTGAAAATATGTTAGTAAACGCCATATAGCATGTAAGGTATCACTTATCCGCATTTTGGACCGACTTTCACCAAATAAAAGGAAGGCTCTTTATTAAATTTTGCTCTACTTTAATTTTATCGCAAACAAAAATGTTTGCATTGCTTATATAACCGTAAAATGTTGGACGGTCTCGTGACACTGACGGTAATTTCTTATCGTTACAAGCTGCACCGAAACTGTCGGCAATAGAGCAAGAATTTCGACATTACATTGATTCCATCTGGCATGTATCTATTTCAGTGCTCGTTCCACGTTTGATATATATCATGTTGAACAAACACAGTCGCGTCTGTGTTTCTGTTCCCATTGGAAACCAAATGTGAACGTGGTCCAAATGTGGGGCAATCGTGGTTCAAATCAAACGTAGCGATGATAGAACGGGAACACGCACAGAAACCACAAACACTGGATTTCCGGCAAACGAAGCGCAAACGTGAACCACATGTGGGTCAAACCAACACGTCATGATTTTTAACCCTATTCATGTTTGCGGAAAATCCTAAATATTTTCCTTCTATGCGCTCAGAAGTATATGTCGCGACGACCATTTGAGCCGCCTCTTCGAGACGGTTCAAATGAGTGGTCACAATATATACTTTCATTGAGAAATAGCAAATTTTAAAATAAAATTAATTTAAAATATTTAACAAAAATCATACCCGTACATTTGAAAATTACTAATCATTAGTGTTTAGTTAGTGTGATACTTATTAATCTCGTTGACTAATTTCATAAGAAACAAGGCTATTCCTCGGTTCTTATGATATCAGCAAACTACTAGATCATAATTAAAGCACAAACATATTTACCGTGGCACAATTCACTAACATTTGATTGGCCCGTAGCAAGTCTCTGTCCAAAATGTATATCCCAGTAAACTACCACGCCGAACTACTTTCGTAACCGTGAAGCGCAGTTAAAATAATTCTTAAGAAAACGGAAAATAAAAACATTTTCTTGATGAATTTATTTCAAATGTTGGAATTATAAGGAATGAATGGCCTTTTTGTTGAATTTATCGGGGGTATAAACTTGGAAAAGTCGCGGGAATACTGGACTAGGCCTTCTGGCCTTCGTCCAGTATTCCCGCGACTTTTCCAAGTTTATACCCCGATAAATTCAACAAAAAGGCCATTCATTCCTATAATAAATATCATATGAAATCTTGAGAATATAACATTTTCTGCATATATCTAGCCCAAACTACAATACTACTTACCAGCTCCACCTATCCTGAAAGCAGCAAGAAGACAAACGATGATGATATTTTTCATAATGTATTCCATGCCTTCGTATAATTATTGGCACGGTCAAATGTGCAAATGTTCACATGCGATCTAGCCGGATGAAATTTGGAGACAAAGTTCGGAATTTATAGTGCAAATGCCGGATGAAATATGTGTTCAAGGGACCAATGAGAAACCGTGCAAATAGTCTCCAAAGAAAGATACGCACACGACTGATGTATGGTGTGCGATATGCAGGACATCACCACGTGGGTTCTTCCAGTACTGTTACTGGTTTGTATTATCGACAGTTATGGACAGTTTGGTATTAATCGTATCATTTTTAGTTTGTAGTTCGCGCTTAAGCGGGTGCTAAGAGACGTTTATGTCATGGACTGTGCAAATATAGCACCATCCGTGCACGAATGAACAAGTGGATTAAAACCACACTTACAGTGCATATTTGACTGGTAGTCGTGTTCCGGATTTGTCATTGGATTTCAATACTGGATGTTGTGAGTTCAATCCTCACCAAAGACGTGAAAACATACTAACATAGTATTTCCATTCGACTATGCTACTTTAAACTGTGGTCCCGTCTGTATATGACATTAGCTGTTGCTGGTATGTTAAACACTTTCAGTTTCTTTCCCGTGTCTTCTGAAAATGTATTGTATACTATTCACATGCTATGTATATGTAATTTTGAAATGGAGGAAATAGAGCTTGAATAAATCATGTGGGATCATATTGTATTATACGAGTGTGACATAATACTTGACGTCATGGATTTGTAGATTTCAGCTTTTCCTGTCAAAATGCAGATTCAAATGCTAGAAATGTTTGACGTCATCGTTTTGCAGATTTTAAGGGTTGTGCTCAGAAAAGCGGAATCCAAACCGGTGACCTGGTTTGCTCATGTACGTCTTTGGTATTTTGTATGCAACATATGAATCTGATTATACCCATTATGTGAGTATTACGATTATTCGTAAACCTATTACATTTAGGGGAAGGGGCCAAGTGTTTAATGTGATATGGGCCTGTCACCAGGCCAGGTTATTCTAATTTCAGGGCTGAATATATATGTTTCCATGTAAATATTCCGTTCTGAATTTTGGATTCTCCCCCACCTCCAATGCAGCATGTTACATACGGAGTTGAACCATTATTTTGTTAACACCAATAAAGCAAATCAAATCTTAATATATTCAACAAAAGTCATTCGGGATCTTGCTGAAACATGCCAATTCCTGAATCGTGGCGAGGTGATTTAGCAAATTAGCAAACGGATTCGCACATATATGCTACCATAGTATAACATCATTGTGTTAAAACATGCTAATATAAGAGAATATTGCGCTTTGCTGTGTGGTATTTTGTAACTTAATATTAACTAATGCAAACACTCTGTAATCTTAAACACACATTCGTACCGTCGTTGATCTTATGTAATATGCTTGTTTTCATCACATAAACAATACTGTCAATACTATTTACTTGTACTTTGTAATGGGACCACTGCAGCGTTTCAGTACAGCGAAGATTTGTTGAAGATTCCCAAACAACACAAACGAAAACGATTGTAAAGCGCAGAAAACGATAGTTTTCTACAAGGATGTACATATACATGATTATGTTTTTTTTGTGTACATAAAAACGATATTCCCCTTACACAGCCTTCAACTATTTAAACTCATGTTTCTTTTAATGCATCATGTTGACAACGGTTTCGTTATTTTCGAATATAAAATTATGTTTTCGATGGTTTAAACGTGTTACGTTTAAATCAACGAATAAGTCGTTTTCTAATTAGTAAAACGAAAACGGTTTCATAAAGGTTTGTAAGCGATAGGCAGTTGTTAGTTTATGGAAATAACGAAAATTAAGCAAATCTGGATGTTTCATCATACATGTATACATATACACGAACCTAGCTAAAATGTCCGAATGCGTTGTATTGTAAAATCACATAATGACTTAATGTGACATTTATCTAGTGTATAAGATGTGATATGCACCCGAAATTCCAATATTGACCTCAGTTGTTTGTTATATATTATTGTTTTATAAACAAAAGTCGTGAGATAGGTATGCGTTACTATGGCAATTCAAAAGTTCCTAACTTGAAACTTAGCAACGCGATTTACCAACACCTAATCTGATTTGTATACGCCCGTTTGAAGAAACGGGACGTATTATGTATTCATCTTGTACGGGCGGAGGGCGGGCGGGCACAGCTTGTCCACGCAATAACTACTTGACAGATTGTAACCAAATTTGGTATGCATATTTATCACGGCAAGCCGAAGAAGCGTGTTAATTTTCGCACTCTGTATCATTGTCCACGTAATAACTCAAGTTCTACTTGACCGATCCTAACCAAATTTGGTTTACATGTTTATCACTTCAAGATCAGTTATCTCCCATTGTTCACTGGCCTTGCCTCGACAGGCGTATATTGTGACCTTCGGCACTCATCTTCCAAATGGATAGCTGCTTCCAGTGACGTACACGTACATTGTATATTCCATGGTCATAGTTTAAATAATATACAATTTGGGGAGGAAGACTACGTTATTTTGAATGGCATCTTACATGAATACGAACATTGCATTTACATTGTCTGAGAACATTACAAGGTCAAACTGTCTGTCAATATCATCATAGATACATTTATTGCATGACATGGACTTTCACAGTTTAATAACACAGTGAAAACAATCATAATGCACTAGTGTAATAAATATACACGCTACAGAAAACATGTTAGGTAATAAGCTCAACTAAAAAGTATGGTGATGTGCTTATGCAATAACTATAATCTAACTGATTTCATAAGAAACTCGGCAAACGAGTTTACATATTTCATAAGAAACGAGATTATGACGAGTTTCTTATGAAATCAGTCAACGAGTTAGTAAAATGTATATTAAATCTGGATAACCGGAATAGAGAGTAAATGTAAATGCTTTGATTTAAAGACGGCTCGATGACCTTGCATGTCGGCCCGACTATTTAAGTCCCCATCCGATAGGACTACATGTAGGCTAGCACGAAGTTGTCTAAGTTGTCCAAGGATAGGCCGAATCGGACAGCGGGTCGAGGTGGGAATTGAGGTATGGCTCTCCCGATCCGCAGTCAGACGGTCTACCTACTGAGCTAATCCGACCACTAGAGAGAGATTGTTCAGTATGTTATTATACCTCATTGGGCATTTTCATATTACGTGATAAAAACCGTATACCGTGTCTCCCGCTCCACAACGCAGTGGGTAACATGAGAGGGGAATATTACAATATTACAGTCCCCCGTTCTCGAAATTACCCGAAGCGTCATTACGGAAATAGCCGAATTCTGATCGGACGGCTTCAGCCTCTATCTAACATAGAAACTTGTCATACCGCAGATAAGTTTCTCGGCTTTTGATTTGCTAGCTTGCCTGGTCATATATATTATATGACCTGCCAAGGCCGACGGACATACAGGAATTGCGATTCCCCTCCGGCGCCTCGCGTCCAAGGAAGACGCATTTTGCAAGCGTCTACCGATTGCGAATTGTATTCCTCACTAAACACAATAACACCCCGAATTGATCAATACAAGCAACAAATTGTACGCTCAAAACCAGTCTTTATTGTTTATTTTTCCATAAATATTCTTCGCTCATCAAAATATGGGCGAAAAATTAGCCAAAATAACGAAAATTGCTTTTCAAATCTCAACGCGCTTGCCTTCGTGACACGGCTATATTTAGGTCACAAACTATGGGTTCCACGCACGAAACCGCGGCGTAGCAATGACAGCGAATGTTTGGGAACCAGTCGCATTATTCTAGAGGCGCCAAAGGGAGAGCAGATCCATAGAGACGTGGAATATAAATTAAATTACACGATATAAAAAAACTGTCATAAAGTCGTTTTCGATGGATTTCTTACTCCATAATACTCCTAAATATTATTTAGTTCGTTTTCGCTTAATAAAAAAACAAAATGTTCATTTACGCCTTTATATTAAGACTGACGGTAGAAAATCGAATCTCGGATTATTTTTCTTCCTGAAAAAACGCAAAGATCAAAAGAAGAGATATGTTTATACAGCCAAATATAGGATCTGCGGTATGACAAATACGTTATTGTTATTCTACACAGGCTATATGGTGTAATATTGCCCGTCTGAAGGTATGTTCACCCTCGGCTATCGCCTCGGGTGAACATACCTCCAGACGGGCAATATTACACCATATAGCCTGTGTAGAATCACAATAACTTATAATGTCACGTAAATGAAAAGATGGCGGACGATACATGTTTCTGAAATATCGTCTGCATTGGAATCGTGTTGATAATTAAATATTCGGTATAATAATTAAAGGGCCTCTGCGATGCCGTTGTGTTTAATATACATAGTACAGTCCTTTACAATCAC
>CM055280.1:19670837-19846670 GCA_029237695.1 Conchocele bisecta | reverse complement strand
TCCTTTACAATCACACACAACTGGTAAAAACACATGCATTTACTTCCATTTCTGTCACAAGTTTAATATGCATATTTAAGTTTATGTGCAAATTAGCCTTGACGTCACTGTAAGTACATTTAAATAATGCAAATTACAATATTATGCAGACTTACTGTGACGTCATCAATGATCGACTCATACATACTATTAATGTTATTTTTAACATTCTGTCTTAAATTATTATTTCTTGATCATGTATACAATGTGACAGTTGTCGTCGTTTTTCCCTCCACCCGATATTAATTGGTTCAGTGTACCAGTGAGTTTATTAATCAAATCGAATAAAGCATAGCTCTTTTCTTTCAGTACTCTGTGATAAAACATATTGCACATGGTAAAACTATTAAAACATAACCGGTAATATAGCATGTGCCATCGTGATAAATAAAGGAATGGCTATAAACATGACGCGGTGTGAATACGTTCTTAAAATGTGTTAAGCATGTATGTTAGACAAGTGGCAATATATTATGTATGCCTGTGTTTAACTCCTGATCAAATACAAATATCATTCCGATGTAGCCTGATATGTTAGGAGATATTATCGTAAATCATGCTTATCTTTTAAAATGGTATGTTGCAATTCATGTATCACTAAATGTGCAATTACATACACCACCGCATAATCCTGTTAATATTTGTCAACTTCCTTAATTCAAAATATTTGAATACTGTGTTTTAAATCGAATTGCTTGATTCCGTGTTGACATTGCCAATATATGTTTAGAAACATTGATAATCTGGGCTTGATTAATGCACGTGACTGTGTACATTCCAAACATTTACCTCTACCACCAATGCTGAGTGCAAGCTATACTATTTTGTAAAACAGTTTTAAATCTTCACAACTAAGCAAAGTATTGACTTGACATGTTGTTGTCGTTTTCAACTTAGATGGGACTTAACGGGGCATATCAGGCTTTTTTTTAAAACAATCCTATAGAATAAAGACATGCGTTCATCATGGCCGTGTCTAACTTGGTTTAATTGAAGACATATGACGATACTAGGACTGCTGGCTTGTTTTCACTCATATAGCAGCAGCCCCAGTATCGTCATATGTCTTCAATTAAATCACATTACGTACGGCCATGATGAAAACATTTTATTAGTTTCTTCCCAAACAATCTTCATGTGTCCCTTTAAAGGAACGGTAATTTTGTCCAGACCACGTTTCCACTTTCAACGGCTACTACCTAAATGGTCTGTTTCCACATTTTGAATGGCATCTGAACAAATACTGTGAAGCAAATATCAATTTAAAATAATTGCATTTGCTTGAAAATATAATATGGTGGGAATTATAAGAAATAAACGTAATTTTTTAGAATTGATCGTGTGTTCTTCCACATTACGGGCTGATGGTTTTCAGTGTATACACCGATACTGCTTAAAATGTCATTTATTCCTTAACATACATACATACATCAGCGTCTGTGTTAACCTTGCCCAGATGTCAACGTTTCTGAACAACCATTAATATCAAATCGCAGTCATGCAGTTTGATTGGCTTTGCCTGAGCTGTACACAGCTCAGGCTCAGTCAATGAAGCTGATTGCCGTCAAGCACAATATTTAAGTGTCTTGTGATAAAGAAATTGACAAATATTGGCAAGATTAGCGCAGGCTGTGGTGTAGATAAATGAATGACAATGTTTCAGTCGTGTGAAATACAAATCACGTGTTGTTTAGTCGTATTCATGTTTTCTCGATGTACATGCACGATATATCGCATTTTTTGGCAGTTGTTTCGCAGTATTTGTATGGAACGCCAAATCTACATAAACAGAAAATAATTATTGCTAGCTCTAGATAATTAGAGCTAGCATTAAATATGTAGAGGTAGCTCCAAATCATTTGACGAGCTCTCTAAATCATTTGGGGCTAGCTGTAAATCAATTCGAGCTAGCTCTAAAAGCCCGTCTAATTAATGTTCTCTCTAACTCATTTGGAGCTAGCTCGAAATGAATGAAATGATTTAAAGCTGGCTCTTAATACTGAATGCTAGCTCTAATTATTTATTTAGAGCTAGCAATAATTATTTGAGTTTAAGTAGATTTGGCGTTCCATATATTTGTCAGGTAAACCGCGTTGAATTGACCGAAGACACGCTGACTGATACAGGAGTGCCGTTAGTTAGTTCATTATCTTATATTTAAGGGCAGGACTTGGCTCGCCGACAAGTCCGCGTTCATTTTCACAGTTTGCTATGTTTTGCAATTATGTTCCATACATTTGCACCTGATAACTATATCCTCATGCTACATGTCGTATCTTTTGATAGCAAGTGTGTCAGGCAAAGCGAGGGAACGCGTAGGAATTAAAAGGCTCGTCTCGGAATTCCTCCGCGGATTCTAGCATTGCACTGGTGTATATGCGATACTGTATTCCGTGCACAATTTAAAGAGAACTGTGTTAAATAGTGTACGAACTGTAGTTATTTAAATATCTACACATGCATTTGCGCTCGAAGACACGAACATAATATAATAGTAAGTGATACAACTGCAAATTATGTCTGAAGGTATGTGTCTCATACATTTTGAATCATCCAAATTACGATAATATTATTTTTAAGTACGTGGGCTATGAAAAGAAACGAGCTACACAGGACAGATATATGCAATGTTGAAGCTAGGTGATGCTATGTTTCGATGAGTGAGTAATTATTTTGAAGTGAGTAATCTCTGGTATAGTTATAGTCTATATGCTATGTTATATTATAACATAAATTAAATGCAGCATTGAAACATTATGAAATGTATGTCTAACAACAAAAGTACATGTCAATAACGACCAAGCACGTGCATACAGGTCGGACAGCATACATGGGATGAACCATTCTTACATATGACGGTGACACACCGCAACAGTTCCCTGGGAACTGAATATACATGTACATCCAAAAACGGTAGATGTATCCGCACGATATCAGTTTCTATATCGGTGATAAATAATAAAATGTAAATGTGTGACATCTATGGAAACATTTTAAAATGTCTAAGTAGAAGCAGTAAGCATACTATACATATTAAATTATTTATTTAAGGAATAGAAGAGTGCCCATGAGAGATATAACCAAGTGAATATCAATACATTTGTTGAACATGCTTCTTTGCAATACGGTAAACCGTAGCCATCCATTGAATTCTGCCGGCCATCGTAGAAACTATTATTTCACCACAACACACATACATACATACATAATAAACACAAACATCTCCAATAGGTATGTAAATACATACTAGGGACTATTTATAAACGATGTCCATACACTATATTTAATATTAGCGACACTAGGAAATTATAATGTCAAGTTGGTTATTTTGGGCGGTAATTTTGACTTTTGTTTCGCATATAAATATTGATTTATTTACGCATCCAACATTATGCATCGACTTTCAGCAGGTCCACTATGAGGTGATAACGTTACTAGTGTGTGTGATTTGGCCATATAATACGGCGAACATTTCTATAATATGGCGAAAATTTCCAATTTTATTGCTGTTGGCGGCCATTTTGGAAATGGCATTTTTCATGACCTATGTAAATAAAAATTAGTATCCCCGTCTAAATTTATTTTGTGTGACATGAAGAAAACGTGTGCAACATAATTTGGTGCTTTAATCCATTCAATTATTGGGTTAAGCTACCGGGCTACAACGCTGATCGTGTAAATCCAATAGTGCGAATAAGCCGCTGATAAGTAATTTGTTTGCGTATTTCACGCATACATGCACAGTCATTAATGTGCACAGTCTGTGCAGGATCTGCAATGTTTGCCAGCCTATCAATGGAACCCAGCCATGCGCCTAAGACTTAATACAGACCGTTATCAGGATTCAACTGTGTTCTATTTTGTCAGGAGCTACACTGTTCACACATAGCATAAACCATATTTCTCCAGTCACAGCCACATATTAAATCGAGAGAACATTGTAAGAGTCAGTGGATGAAGAGTGAGCGAGTGTGTGTGAGCCTACTTGTGGACTTGCAGCCATTTGTGTAATTACCCTTTCAATTGTTTCTTAGTTTTTATTTGCTTTATGTATGTATGTACAGTAAGTAATGTCTTTGAAGTCGGTAACTAATTGAACAAGATGTAAAAATTGATTGAATTTATAAAACACATCCACGCCAGTAGCCATCATAGATAGACAGTGGCAATTATGTAAACGTGATTCATGGAGATCTCTCTATGCTTACGACATCGTGTTTTGTGCACATCAATTTACCGAAATTGAAGATAAATGCCAATCAAATCTCTAAGTCAACATAATAAACAGCCAATGAGGCTATTTATAAATAATGTTACGTACATAATAGGTTATATTGAGTTCCCGTCTCTCATAGTATGTGGGAATAGTATTTTGAACTATCTCCCTCGTGTCTGGCCGTTTAAATCCATAAATACTGAGCCGCAGGTATTCTAAATGTTTAGTTTTACACGTAGATTAATTAGTTTAATAAAATAAATATTATATTGCAAATGTTACCAGCTTTACTAGGATTATATCATGTACATTTATACCGTCAACACAGTGCGTATGTGCCGTGAAACACGGTGCCGTGAAACATTTTTGATATCCAGTCAATACTATTTTTGCATTTTACAGCCATTTGTAGGTGTTGACGGGATAAATAGAATAGTAGGTTAGTGCCGTGAATGGGAAAAAATATCTGGCGCGGCACGGAAACGGGATGTTCTCGGCAGAGCCTCGCCCATCCCGTTTCCTGAGCCTTGCCAGATATTTTTTTCCATTCACGGCACTAACCTACTATTCTCTATATACACGTAACATACAG
Organism: Conchocele bisecta; assembly: GCA_029237695.1. Taxonomy (NCBI): domain Eukaryota; kingdom Metazoa; phylum Mollusca; class Bivalvia; order Lucinida; family Thyasiridae; genus Conchocele; species Conchocele bisecta. The sequence continues at coordinate 19,841,823 of CM055280.1, read as the reverse complement.
TGCATACATAACATGAACTAAATTACACGTGCATGTAGCATCATAATGGGATGAACAAAATGCAACTGTTCAAAATCAATAAAAGGATTTTTTTTCAAAAACTTCTGAACACGTATTATGTTCTCGTCTTCGATATCAGGTTGAGTTTCAACCAATCAAGCTTGCTGATTTCGATTTTGATTATTTTTTTCTAGATGACGCACATACAACTCCCCACAGCGAAATTCTGACCCAGTTATCCGTTGTCGATATCGGGATGTTTGATTTGTTTCGCTTGTACATTTCAAGAATGTACTCGTTGGGGATACACCAAACAGTTAAACAAATTAGAAAAAAAGCTAAGTGATGAAACGAGCCACGAAACCTTTCCTAATAATGTCCATGTATTAAGATATATTGTGTAAACATGGACAAGAATATCATCATGATCGATATATGTAGATGGCTCGCAGCAATGACTTCATTATTGACCAATGACTTATTTTCTCTAGGTTCTAAATGTCCAGCAGTGAGTAAACGTTTGCCGTGCCATGAGGGAACTGTTTGAACCCCAATGCCGCGGGATAACGATAGAGAACAAGACCCATGAACCCACGTAAATAAGAAACCAAACTAACGATGCATGATAAACACATAACACGCCCATAGCTGTGATCGAGGAGCATTCAACGCGGCACAAACATGCACTACACGACCACGACCAACGGTGTGCGGTCCCAAATGGAAAGCATGCAATAGTACATGACATATATACAAATAAAACAAAAGCAACGAAAGCCCCACACCACATAATGAACTACCGAGAAAATACAGCTACAGCTCAGGCTCAGACATTCAAATTATTTGATTGCGAGATAGAAAATACCAGGCTAGTGTCTTTTGATATCAAGTTTATCAGGCAAGGCTATGAAACGCGTAGGAATTTCGAGGCTTGCCGAGGAATTCCTACCGTTTCCGAGCCGAGCCTGATAAACTTGATATCAAAATACTCTAGCCTGGTATTCTATTTATCAGGTAACGTTTTATGCTCGAAAATGACCACATATGACGTCGTATTCTATCGACAGAACGCGGACTTGTTTACGTTGCGTCATTACACTGACGTCATTCGGTAACGTCACGTGAAGTTATCCGACTAATGGAACGTCAGTTTTCACTTCGTTGTAACCCGGATGTTTATATCAGGACAATGCCTGATACAACAATATGTTTTCAGTCAGTACGTATTCGGTCAATACAGGGCAGGTTACCTGATAAAACTCGTAATATGACCTACCAGCGTGTTATCTTTATCTATTGCCAATCCAAGACCGGCACAGATAACAAATCGTCTTCATACCAAAGGGTCAAGCTTTAGTGCCTTTATGCCTTATTTACAGATGGGTATTTTGGTAATACGTGTATTGCTAGGTAAACACAATATAATCGCAAGATTAGCACGAAATACACGAATCTACAGGAAGTTCCAAACGTATGGTAATACAGCGGCATTAAGAGTATCATGTGTACTATTTATAGTGTCTCATCGCTATTGGAACTATGTGTTAAGTCACCATACACCACCGCCGGCGCTAATCTTCTCAATATATGTAAATGTTCTTATTACAAAATACTTGAATCTTGTGTTTGAAATCTAGCCGCTTGATTAGCTGCGACTGAGTTGTGCTACAGTTCAGGCTCAGTCAATCAAGCTGCTTGCTTGCGAATTGAGATTACCAATAGATATTCAGAAACTTTGACATATGGGTAAGATTAACGCAGGCGGATGTGTACAGTCGTTAACAAATAGAGATTACTCGGCTCGTGTTTCAAGATCATTCGACACGTTTTGGAAATTCGTAGGAATGTTTAGGCTTCCTACCGTTTCCGATACGAGTCTGATGAACCTAAATAAAGGCGCATGCCCACTCAGTAGGCCCAAACTGTTTTTAAAGGAATTAAATAAGTGTATAATTGTGGCACTATGTCACCAGTTCTAAAAATTACGAGTGCCCGCTACAAAAATATAATCATTTAGTAATTTTAGTATTTTACTTATAGACTAATTGACTGGCGGTGGTATCAGACTATTTTCATACGCAAATCAGGCATGATCTTTTTTATTTGTGTATACTAATTAAATGCTTAAGAAAACATGGTTATCGCCCCTAATATCAGTGTGGAAATTTACGTCTGATATAAAATGTATAATAATGCCATTCAATAAGTGGGTAATGGTGAATGAATATTTATTTTGCCAGAAAATGTCTCAGATGATGTCTCTCATATAACGAACATTGCGTGCCTACTGAGTGGGCATGTACCTTTAATATCGCCAGACACTAGGCTTGTATTTGATTAACGCAGGCGGTTGTGTACAGTCGTTAAAAATTGTACATCATCATATAGAGATTACTCGGCTCGTTTTTCAAGTTCATTCGACACGTCTTGGAAATGCGTAGAAATTTCGAGGCTTCATACCGTTTCCGATTCGAGTTTGATGAAACTAAGTAGGCAGAAACTGTTTTTAAAGGAATTAAATAAGTGTATAATTGTGGCACTATTTTACCAGTTCTAAAAATTACGAGTGCCCGCTACATAGATATAATCATTTAGTAATTTTAGTATTTTTAGTATAGACTAATTGACTGGCGGTGGTATCGGGCTATTTTCATATGCATATGGAAATTTATGTCTGATATAAAATGTATACATGTAATAATGCCATTCAATAAGTGGGGTAATGGTGAATGAATGTTTATTTTGCCAGAAAATGTCTCAGATGATGTATCTCATATAACGAACAGTGCGTGCCTACTGAGTGGGCATGTACATTTTACCTTTAATATCACCAGACATTAGGCTTGTATTCTATTTGTCAGGTAACGTTTTTGTGGCCACGAAATGAGCATGTATAAAGAGGTATACATACTCGCACTCGTACTCATTTACAGGCATCTCATTATTCTGACATTATTCAACCATTGAAACGTTAACGAAACTAATGTTATAATCTGGGTGTACGGAGCTGCTTGGAAATTGAAGTCTCACGACAGAAATATACAAATTGGCAAATCATATCAACCAAACAATACGTATTTCAATCCATGGTTGGAGCAAAAACCTATAGAAATGTGTTTTATTGCAACTTTTGAAATTGAAAGTAGAATCTCTGTTCAATGTAATAATCTTACCGATGTGACACATGGCGATGGATGCGATACGCAAGTCTTCGGTACAAATGAGACACGACATGCGATATTGTACCTTCGGACATCTGCGTGATTTCATTAAATACGTTTACAAAATTTACAATATATTTCATAAATAAAGTCAAAAGTTGACACAACTCTCAGAGTACATGCATGTACTCTGACAATTTTATCAACTTTTGATGCCATTTACGAAAAATATTGTAAACTTTGTAAACGTTTTTAATGAAATTTATGTACATAAATGTCTGATTTCCTATTTTGTAGCGTTCAACAATACGTATGTACCGATATCGGTGAAAATTGAAACAACCCAGCAGTCATGGTATCGTCATACATCTTCAATTAAACAACTTTACACAGGGCCATGATGAAAACACATTTTTATTTTTATATTATGTTTTTTCAAAAAATTCTGATACATTATCTGCCTTTAAACATGTCTTCGTGCAATATATTTATCATATTGATGTGACACATTCCGATGACAGAACTAATATACAATGTACCAGGCCTCACTACAGTAATCCTAAACACAGACATAAATCATAAAACAGGGAAAACTAAATAATATTGTTTAAGTGCCTGGGACTAAGAAATGGGGCTGATTGATTTTACGACCAGTGTATATCCAGATCAGGATCTTCACTGTTCGCCATTCCTCCAATTAAACACCCGTCATTCGTCTAAGAAGGACAATAGATCGTTATCAAACTACAGGCGTATGTTATTTGGTCAGCTACACACCATTTCACCAACCACATCCACATATGCGACGTGACCTTATACGTCAATACCAGAGGTTGTGAGGTCAATCCACACCCTAGACGTGAACAATACTAACATAGTATTGCTATCCCACTCGTCTGTCGGATGCCAGTTTTGCCAAGATATCAACGTTTCTGAATATCTACTGGCAATCTCAACTGGCAATTATGATCAACCAGTGTTATTGGTTGTGCCTGAGCTGTAGCATTGACGTGCACACCACCGCATGTGTTAATCTTGCCGAAATATCAAAGTTTCTGAACATCTATTGACAATATCAACTCGCAGACAAGCAGTTTGATTGGCTGTGCCTTAGCTGTAGCAGTCAAGTTGTTTGACTGCAAATACAATATTCAAGTATTTTGACATAAAACAGAACTTAATAATATTGGACAGATTACTGCAACTGGTTGTGTATCTGCCTGATATCTGTAGCCGATTTCATCAACATTGCAAAGTATACTTATCTATCAAAGTATACTTTGATGGAGTAATCATTTAATTTTCCCCAAATTAATTATTTCATATAGAACTACCGACTGCATATATTTGATTATTACAAGTAATACTATGCAGAATTATTATACTGAATTTGCTGTGATAATGTAATAAATTCAGTATAATAAAAATTAATAAATTTATCCTAAAATTGAAAATTTCTCCCTCAAAGTATACTTTGCTAGATAATAAGTATGCTTTGCAATGTTGGTGAAATAGGCTACTGGCATAACGCATATCGAGGCCAGAGATCAGGAAGTGTAGCTAGATAATCTCAGCTATACGGATGTATTTTACTATTTCATCTGTCTTTTATAGTATCTGTATCCTTCTTGCTGAGAGCCTCCCATTACATTATATAGTCACAATAACAGCCATTTTGCGAATACAAGGGGAATAAAAGGATACCCCAGGTCAAAGTAGGTTTACTTATTTGTTTATTATTGGTCTGTGTAAGTATTTTAACAGAACCGAAGTTTTAAACCGCTCGCTGGTCATACAACGCCAGCTCAAGATCGACTGGACACCAGTCCCCGCATGCAATCAGTGGTCGTCGGTGGCAGCCGTTAGGCACGTTCATATCATCATTATATCCATACCCTTCATGTTCAAACAGCATTATGTATCACCCAAATACACAGCTCGTCACAAATAACGCATTTAAAGTGGCCCATATAGTCTACGGACTGGTGGCCACTGTAATAGTACATGTAGTAGTAGATTGGACAACCAACGTGAACGGACGTACTATATTATCACCAGAAACATGCTTTGGCAACATTTTAGAATCATTTCCAATGGAAATGATTCTAAAATGCTGTCAAAACATGCTTTTATTAAGAAAGAAGGCGAAGCAACAGCAGACGACACTTTTCGTGCTCAGCAGTCTAAGGGCCAGATATAGAGGAAATCATCCATTTGGGATATAACATAGCGGCTGTTACAGAGAGTGTGTTGTTGTAGAGAGGTGGCCGTTCGGGGAGGTTCGACTGTACATGTATTATAATACTTGCTCTGACCATAAAAATATCACTGAGATTTGATGCCATATTTCACTCCTACATCAAGTTAGTAAGTATTTGTGTTGTGTATTGTGAAGATACTGACAACTAGCGAGTCTACTGGAGTCTACTGGAAAACCAGGTAAACATTTTGCTTTATATCATCTAAAATAACTGAAATTTCTGCATTGTTTTCCGTCTCCATTGTTTGCAATTGCCGTGTTTAAGATAACAGATCCTGTATATGAGGTTGATAGCTTATCCCACTCTATACTACACTATACACAGTATTTTTCCAGATGCCATCATCATGATCATAGTGCGATCAGACAGTGCAGATCAAACGAAGTTAAAGTTGGAAAACGACTCTCTATACATGTGTAGAATACTGTAACAAACGCAAGCGAGCGGTCTTACGATTTGTTGTTGTGTCAGGATGGGTTATGGAGAGTCAATGGAAGGTGTTTATTCAGGTATTCAGTTTATTATCTCAGTGTTATTCTACAACAAGACCATGCCGGGTACTGGTTACAATCAGGTGACGACTACTGGTCACTGGCGAGAATACGCCACATAGATGTTATCCTTTGCTCTTATAAGCTGAACCAAATTCGATCCTAGCCATTTGGGTTGTATTTATAGGTTCTGAAACTGTACCACATGATGTCACTTGACCAATCATGATGCTTGGGCGTCGGGCAAATCTGTCGAAAATGTCAGCCATCTTGCCAGATTTGCGAGATCGCCAAAATTGACGTCATCACCATGAGACTTTTAACAATTTCACACATTAAAACAGCTCAAAACCTATCTGGCACATCCCAAATATGTAGTTTGTATATTTATCTAGGTATTTACACAGGTAATCAAGAGTGGTTCGGTGATTTGATAACTTTATGGGACAATTTTGATGCGGAGACTCTGGCGTTTTCGCATTCAAAATTGAGCGCCACTTCAACTTGATTTTATCCTTAGAATCAACCAAAACAGGAATTTACAGTCGTCTGAAACTTTGTGTAAATGTTAGTTTTACACATTAATTATGATTTACAAACCAAACCTCGTGAATATCTGATTAAATAGACTTAATTTAGCAATTCTAATGTGCTTCTAAGGACCTGCCAGCCGCTGTCTGAGAGAAATCACGAACATGTCAACTTGCCAGACTTGGAATGTAAACAAATATAGGACACATATGCATGCAGGATGTGGGTCAAGACTCTCATAATATATTCCTTTTTGCAAGAAAGAGTGAACTAGTCATTGAAACACTTCCATCATCCTAAGAATAAGACTGCCAGACACTGTAAGCAAGGTTGCCAGACATGTTTGTCAGTCCTACCACAATTCTGTCAAGTTGCTAGATTTCTTCATGTGGCCATAAAAGATATCAGGCATGTTTGTCTTAGTGAAAATGTGGAAGTATATACCTGAATTACCATTATATTAGCTACAGAGTGTAGATATGTCAATAATAATACCATATTTACATGTAGCTTGTCAAAATTAGTCGTGTACCTCACCCACTAACTTTGCATGGGAGTTATAATTACACTCAGGTTCTATTTTGTCACAATACCATTAACCCTTACGCCGTTATCTTAATTTTGTCGTCTGCTGTATATTTTATATTTTACATTTGTATCATCAAAAACATGCTTTGACTGCACATTAGAATAATTTACAACGTGCTTTGACAACACTTCCGAATCATTTTCGTTAAAACAAGTTTTTATTGAGAAATAAGGCAAGATATAAACGCAACAGCAGACGAAAATTGTTGTGTGTCGCGGTCTCAGGGCTAAACTCATTCTTATCAGCAACAGTGTACTGTACACACATTGAAATAGACGTATTATATATAATTATTACCCCTCCTGCAGGGTACAATACAAGCAAGTGTTGGTCAGACACGAGATGTTTAGATTGGTTTCGTGTGTATATATTTATATAAATCCTTCAATAAACTCGTACTCTCTACTAGTGGGTGTTGTGTTTTGTGTTGTATTCAAAATAAATTATACACAATAGATCGCATCTTGACTTAGACTAGGGTCCGTTGTAAAACAAAAAATAATGAAAACAAAGTTTTATTTCCAAAACTTTCTCAATATAAATGACTTGAAAATCGTACAATTGATTTAAGACACAGTCGTAATAAACAATAAGCTATAATACATTAATAACTTCATTACGTTACGCCACATGCCTTAAGTTAATTTAATCATTCAGACAGATCTACATATACGGACATGTTCGTGACAAACGGTTAAGAATGGTGAAGCCAACAGCATACAGATACAGAACATCATGCAATGGAGATAATAATAATAAAAATATAACATTGTTGACTGTTTATGTTTCCCCTCCTCAGTAAATATAAACTTAAACAACAATAACAACAACAACACCAACCAAAACAAAAACTAAAACATAGCTAACTGAAAATGTCTACTCTTATTTCTAAAAGCCAAAGAAAACGCGCCAGGGAAGAGAACTCGACACTGACTCTCACCATAAGTAACTGGAATGGACTTTGATATGCTAATTTTCCGATCAATTGCAAGTAATTTTCATATTTTTTAAATGAAAACACACTCTTTTCAGAAATGGATAAATCTGAAATTCATTTTGTGACGATCATTGGGATCGTCACAAAATGAATTTCAGATTTATCCATTTATGAAAAGGGGGTGTTTAGTTTTAACAAATATGACAATTACTTGCAAAAAGTGCAGATCCTGATTAGACGGCTCGTTATGTGTTGGCACTGTGCGGGCTTTCGGGCTCAAAGGGTTAAACATTCAACACCGTTGCACTTACCATGCTTACGCCACTTGACATGTCCAATTCATATGTTAATTTACAAGAGAGATCTGTCAAAATTGCAAATAGTCCATACCGACATCCAAAAAGGAGGAGTCAAAAACGAATTATTTTGGAAATTGATTCCGAAACCTGGCTAAACAGCTTGACAAAAGTTAAATTTTGGAAATCGGTCCAGTATTTCTGAAATCATGTCTAAACATTTCCCCATGTTAAATTCACTCGATGAAGATGTGTATGGGTTTGAGATGGGGAATTTGTGTTTTGTTTTTCGCAATAAAATCAATACTTGACCAAATTTCACGGAATGAAAAGAAGTCTCATTCTTAAATATTGCTTTTAATTTAATTTTATTGGAAAAAATATTGATTTTGCATTGTTTAATTATTATCATGTGTTCCTGGTTCGTAATACAGGTACAATGTTTCTACATATAACAGGAACGTATCATATGGCATATTTATCACATTGTTATCTCGTCTTTGAAAACTGGTTTATTTGCGAAAATACGAAAATAGTCAATGGCGTCTGCTCAGTAAAATGGATAGAACATAATATCCACGTTTTCTGCTATATGTAGATGTGAAGTTTTGTCATAAACAAATTATTATACTCGTTTCCATTTGATATGAGATTTATTAAACTCGTCAACAGTTTGATGCACTTCGTCTGATGCTCGTTGCAAACCTAGTGGTTGAGAACCTCTATGGATAGATGCAAACCGATACCGGGAGTGAGAATCTTTATCAAAGGGAATCAACTTATTACGTTTCGTCTTTTAACAAGTTTACTTATTACTGTGACCGTAATACGATGATGCTTGCATTTAACGGCCACACTGGCTCTAATGACCTTGTACGCCGTCCTTTGACCGTAATACGGTGTGTAAAATAGGTTGCATACGCCTATAACTCCAGCACAAAAATATTTACACAATTCCCTAACATTTGATTGACCCGTAGCAAGTCTCTGTCCAAAATTTATATCCCAGTATACTCCCACGCCGAACTACTTTATGTAACCGTGAGGCGCAGCTAAAATAATTCTTAAGAAAACGGAAAATAAACACATTTTCTTGATGAATTTATTTAAAATGCTGGAATTATAAGGAATGAATGGCATTTTTGTTGATTTTATCGGGGATATAAACTTGGAAAAGTCGCGGGAATACTGGACGAGGCCTTCCGGCCTTCGTCCAGTATTCCCGCGACTTTTCCAAGTTTATACCCCGATACATTCCACAAAAAGGCCATTCATTCCTATATTATTTATTTTGAAATATCTCAGCACGTCAAGTGATGGTGCAATTGCGTCTATATAAAGCGCGGTCACACATCGCAAGCTTACATACTAGCACCTGCCGATGACGTTTTCCTGAAAGAACATCGACACTGTTGTCGCATTGTACTTTCTTTATCGCATTAGCAATGCTGTTTGGCTGAGACGGTTACTTAATAATATAATAATGTTGGCTGAAGTGGGCCATAGTAGCTACCACCGCACCGCATTTTACCCACCTAGTGGAGCGGATACATAAAAAGATGTTCCCCTTTTGGAGGAAAGCATGAAACTTTGTATACAGGGGTTTTAAGGTACGCTGAATGCAAATAAATTAGGATACATTTGATCCGCGGAACGTAACCTCCTCAAAATTCAAGATGGCCGCCATCCGCGTTTGGTAAATAAAGAAATGGCAATAACTTGAGATAGAAGCGAGATATACTGATTATTTGGATGTCTATACATATGTTTTCGTATATAAGGAATATGTTGAAGGTGTTTAAATGTAGCTATGATATAGCTAGACCACTGTAATTCCAGAAGGCCGCCATTTTTGTTTCAGAAAAATCCACAAAATTCGCATAATATGCAAACTGGTCATATTTACGAATCCTACTGGCACATTTTCTAATCCAAGTTGCATATAATCTGACTAGTATTATGTGTATTTACACACACCCAATGTTGTCCTTCACATAAGTATTCAAAATTGTTGACCAACACAAGTTAGAACTATGCATTCAATGTCTAGCAGTAAGTTTTTCAAACATGTGTATTCTAATAACATTGCATTATAGAAATATTGGCAAATCGTAAAATTAAAAATTAAAAGAAGATATATTAATACCAAAATATAATTGTTTAACCATTTTATTCAATTACTGTCGCAGAAAGCATGGATGCTCGAAATGGCATGTACACTATCCGTCACATACACATAGCTGTGTGCATGGGATATTATTTATCCTTGTCATAGTTGCACTTACTTGCCACACAGTTGCTGTGTTGACAAGCACACTCGATCAGATCCCTGCAGGCCATCTCTGCCTCGGGGTTCAGATTCCACACAGGACACCAAGTGGTTTCCTTTCTTTGCCCAGCCCCACTCCATCGGATCAGGTAGGTTTGGAGTTGCAACTAGTGTTGCCTCATAAATGGCCAGCTTCGTAGGCAGCACGGCTGGCATGTTTTCGCAAGGCGTCACTAGTAGGAGGGATGTTGTCCAGCTGCCATGTTCCGGATGCAAAGAGGCTGTTGACCGTAGTCAACGTCGACGTGCGCTTGTACAGGCGGACTACACATCTTTCTAACGTCTTCATATCTTGATCGGTAATCAGGCTTGGTGAGTTAGATAGTTTTTGAAGACTGTTTTGAATCAATTGGAGCTTTACCACATTTCCCACATGGTCTTCTTGTCCATTCCGAAAAATTAAGAAACTGTATCTCAGCCAGAGAAAGCATGCGGGAATAGTATACCCTGTGAGCAATCAGTTCCGAGTGATGCTGCGATACGGTTCGTTGAGACACGGTGGATTGTTTTTCCACGACTGAATGCTACCAAAAGTTTACATTATTGGATAACTTGAACAGTTGCGATGAAAAGTACCACCATATCTGTATCGCTGGCTTGTATAATAATATCGCGATGACCTAGTGCCTGAGCGGCATGAAGCAACATTCTTCCATCAGCATCCTCACGGGTACATGGCACTAACTGGGATGTATCACACTGCGGCATGGACAGTAGCGTGTCCTCACGTGTTGTGATCTAAAGCTTGTTTGACGGAGGCTCATATGTCTGCATAGCACCAGCTCAGTAGTTAAACAAACCTGATTTGTTTGAATTCACACGTATAACCTTTTTCCAGTGTGGAGGTAACCGGGTGTTTGTTGCTACTCACAATGGGTCCTCATTGTCCCTGCTTGCTCGTGTCTGGGATATCAAGCTGTCAGTTCTGTAGACATCCCACACGGCATCTAGGTGACACATATTGTAGCTGTTTGGTGATATATGGCAGGAATACCAGCGTTACATAATCTGTATTTTTCTGGTCGAGTGTGAGGACAAGGGCAGCTCCGTCAATGATCAGCTTGTGGGTCTTCATCGTCATTTTCGTCAGTTGGTGGCTCCAGACAGGTGATACAATCAGATTTGGCGCATCACATTATTGTCAGCCAAGGTTGGTGGCCGCGGCTGATTCTCATGCCCAAAGAAAGTATCTAGATCACAGTCTCTGGACTGACAGGAGATGTACATTCGAGAAAACAACTCGACAATACTAGTAAGACCATTTATTTTCTTATTTGCTTTAAAGTCATAATTTCATTGCGATTTGAAGAGTGGAAGCCGATTTTGTGAATTGACTCATAGAAAGACTCGGAGGAAGCGGCAAATCGGTCTTGTACGAATGTCTGATATTGCGCTGTGCCTATTTCTTCAGCTGTACACATTGATTCAATGATTTTATCAGACATGATGACTTTGGTACATAGTGTGACCACGTCTGTACTGTCATCTGTGAATGGATGGCCATACTCATCAATCATTTCAACAACATTTTTCACATTCGTCTGTCTGGTATTGTACTCACTAAGCATCCTTACGACTTCAGGGCCTGCCACCATTCAGCGTTTCAATGCAGCTTCATTTCCGCTGATCCAAATAATCTCAGCTTCTCCGTTCACACCGGAATTTAGTTGCCCATGCACTTGATAATGTACCATACATGAAAATCTGCGAGCAGTTTGCTGTGTGACAGAGTGGCCTGCTAGAAAGTTGTCATGGACGTGTGGACACTGGTCTGGTAGATTGAGCAAATCAATTACATGGATGGTTAGCCATCAGGCATAATGGATGTGATCCAATACAAACATCAACAGGAATATTTTCCCTAAGGTTTCCACATATAGTTTAAAGTCAGCTGTTCTCTGTGACCTCATAAATTGCAGGAATAACCACTCCAACTTTAGCACAGTGTCCCAGTAGTCGAATTGGTGGTGTCGTTTTCTCATCTGCTTATGCCAGTCTTCGAAGCTGATACATGTCAAATGATCGTAGAGTTAGCATAATATTATGCAATGCTGCAGTCGTTACTTAATGTGCCCATTGACATCTGGATACATTATATCACTTTTGTGCACATCTGCTTTGCCATCAGTCACCACACTGGCAGCAGCTAATACTGAAGACCATCCGCTGCCATCGAGCCAAGCTCTCCCCCATCAGTTGTAGCATGGACATTTCAATGTGAAGGCCCCCGAGTAATACAAGCTTATCCTCACCATGGACGTCTGGCCATGACCATTGTCTTTTCTTGGCTATGGCATAAAATGGCGTATCCATTGTGACCACTGGCACTCGGGCTAGATTCAGGTGTTCTACTTTAATATCAAGTCCAAGCCATGTTTCACCATAGGCAATGGGTGAGCGCTCTCACAAAACAGTGGCAAGAGTTGAGTAATTGCAGGTAATTGCAGGTGGGCGAGAAGCTGTAACTTGCAAATTTTGGCAAAATTCGCTGACCATTGTGCGTTGACTGTTACATATCCCATCATCTTTGCAGATATTACTATTAGTGATATTGTCCTGCCAGGCACAGCATACAGTGCAGTCTTTATGAGAATGTCAGATGGGGTCATATGATCAGGCACTGTAATTGTTAAAGGGGTTTCACTTGATAATTTAGATGGTTGTGCCATTGTGTATTGTAGCTGAAATCCCTTTGCTTTAGGCCATTCACTACCTACTGGATGTGCATCAGTGAAGTACCCCTTGGTCTTCATCAGATCAGTACTGAGACAATGATATAGTCACCCCATGGAAATTTGAGTTTGCTGAAGTTGATGTTGGATTTTGGTCAATTTGTCCACATTACCAGTTGTGAACGGTAGCAATGATTCACGATTTTGGCAGTGACGAATGCCAGGCGCGGTTTTGTATGCTTTCTTAATCGAATTGTAGATGAGTAGTTGTGCAATTGAAGACACGGCACCTCGGATATCACTGCTGTTATCGTGCTGGCTCTGAATATTGGTGCCTCCAAGTAGTCGTAAAACCCCTATATATAGACTAATTTAAATTGAAACTTTAATATGAATTATCTTAATTCAGTGTCCATTTCTTATTTTACTCACTCATTTCACGCTTACAATAATAATAAGTTTATTCCAAGATGATAGACATTCAATTTATATGTAAATAAACATTATAATCGTTATATTATACGCATCTTCGATAATACTATGTGATCAATTAACTTATTTCACAAAATATTGTTTTTCATTGAAAACAAATGGCGGCCATCTTGAATTACAGTGGTCCAGCAACATCTTACTTACGCTTAGACACTACCAATGAACTAGAGACACAAATCATATGTATAGACATAAAATAATTGCTATATTTCGCTTCTATCTCAAGTTATTGCCATTTATTTATTTATCAAACGCGGATGACGGCCATCTTTGATTTTGAGAAAGTTACGTACCTCGGATCAAATGTATCCCCATTTATTTGAACTCGGCATACCTTAAAACCCCTATATACAAATAGTCATGCTTTCCTCCAAATGGGGAACATATTTGCCAATAATTGCCCTTTATCCGCCCCACTAATCAGGTGAAGTAAACATCTAAGCATTTGATTCAATTTGGTAGATATGAATATGTGCTAAATATTGACCAATCAACGTGCATCCTTGCCATCACGAGCCGAGAAAGGAATCATATTAAGCCAATGCTATATAGTGTAGTGTATGGCAAGCCAAATGCACAATAATTCCTTAAACCATGGTTTGGAGCTCAAACCCTAGTTTAGGCTCCTCAAATCCTAGTTTGGGCTTAAACTGCCATTTGAGATCCCAAATGGTAGTTTTCTTAAACCCTGGTTTGAGCAATTATTGTGCACTTGGCGGCAGAAACCACCGTTTGGACGCTCAAACTAGGTGCACAATAATTGCTCAAACCAGGGTTTAAGAAAACTACCATTTGGGATCTCAAATGGCAGTTTAAGCCCAAACTAGGGTTTGAGGAGCCTAAACCAGGGTTTGGAGCTCAAACCATGGTTTAAGGAATTATTGTGCATTTGGCTTGCCATAGATAGCTTAAATCACGGTTTGAGCTCAAACCCCAGTTTAGACTGCCCAAACCCTAGTTTAGGCTCGCCAAATGCACAATAATTCCCTAAACCCCAGTTTGAGAGTCTAAACCAGGGTTTAGGCTCTCAAACCCCAGTTTGAGCAATTATTGTGCATTTGGCCAGAAACTGCCGTTTGAGGTCGTAATCGAATAAAAAGCCTAAACCCTAGTTTGGATCCAAACCACAGTTTAAGAAAAAAAATGCCAATCGTGATCCCAAACGGTAGTTTTCTTAAACCCTGGTTTGAGCAATTATTGTGCACTTGGCGGCAGAAACCACCGTTTGGACGCTCAAACTAGGGTTTCTGATAGCTTAAACCACGGTTTGAGCTCAAACCCCAGTTTAGACTGTCCAAACCCTAGTTTAGGCTTGCCAAATGCACAATAATTCCTTAAACCCCAGTTTGAGAGTCTAAACCAGGGTTTAGGCTCTTAAACCCCAGTTTGAGCAATTATTGTGCATTTGGCCAGAAACTGCCGTTTGAGGTCGTAATGGAATAAAAAGCCTAAACCCTAGTTTGGACCCAAACCATGCTCTTGGTATCACTTGCAATCTGCCGCTGTGGTAGATACGAGGACTTCCCCCAAACTCCCGCGCCGGAATTCGATGCATAGCCACATGATTGGCAAATATATGTCTTCAACCCTTATATCACCGAGTGACTTGATCTGTGTTGTGTAGTACAGTTGAATTACTTGGTAATGTGTGGATGTAATATTTCGTACTGAGAAATAATTTCAAGATTGGTATTGACCAGAGACCAGTCATATAAATAGACTACCGAACTAGAACAATCACGAATAGCTTCCATTAGAACTAATTCCTGTGCGCCAGCGCCGCTAAATGCATAGGAATTTGTCGGTTTGACGTGATGTCGCTTAGTGCAAATACTAAGAAACATGACGTATAACCGAGAATTCGGCCAATGTCAACATCAAGAAACATTGACAAAATATGCCGTCGGAATGTGAAATCAGAGGTCAGGAGTTCCATACAATACATATGTTTATTTGAAGTGAAAAATACGCATTAATACAATTAGAGATAGAAAATATAACATCGCTTAAGCAAGTACAAAACAATAAAACCAGTGCCAGAAATACGAAGATATTTGTTCCTATTCCACGGCATCGTACATTACTACGATGTGCATGCGAAAACAAAATATTGGATGTCACTCTGTTTATGACTGCTACATGTATTTGGGACACATACCGTTAATTAAAGTCAGTTAACATAAGTTACGTATTGTATGTCCTTGGTTTTCAGCATCAGTTTATAACATACAACGATTGTGTCATTTTCACACCCTAATGTAGACTATTACGGATACGCTGGCAACATATATTATTTTGCATACGATGTGACAATGTTACAAAGACCCGTCTAAGTCATTCACGTGAATACATAAAACTGATTGCCATACATAGTTGTATGGCGTAGGTAGGTTGCCTTTAGTATCAATACGAATAAAGGATTTGTTTTTTAAAAACATTTCGAATCAGTGCAGCTTCAGATCATGTTGTACATTATTGCACGTTGGTCCGGGTCTACGTTGTACTGTATGTTATCAGGGAACAATTAAATCCGAAACTTGATGAATGAGTTGGAAAGCTGGTCACGATATACTTTATTAACATTATATAATCAGCTCGTTTTCGTTCGTGACGTGTCACATTTTGACAATTAAGCAATTTATGGATGCGGTAGCGACTGTTGCAGAGATGCATATGTTGTCATTCATAGTAGATATATCGCTGAATATTAGATGAAATATAACAAACCTTCACAGCAGATGTAAAAATGACGGGTGAATTCGTTGTACCAAATTGCAGTCCATGAAATACAAGCAAATTTGCTGATGTAATTTTCACATCATATTTAGAAAAGCAAATTGATACATCGTCCCATTAATATAATTTCAGCTTCGCAGACCAACACGATAATGTCGTTATTACCCAATCCAATCATTAACTGTTACAGTAGTCAACCATACCTCATACTGCATTCTGTAACTGTGTGTAATAATACACAATGGTACGTATCTGACGCATCATACAAGGACAAACAATACGAGTGTCTTCCATGGAATTAGAATCGAACATGGCTTAAACATATTATTCCACATGTATACATAATGTTCCAAATGCCAGAAACCGGTAGAATATCTTCGCGTATAGAACGACGGCAAATCAAAATACATTGCTATATACAATGCAGACAAAAAGGCACACCAACATACTTGGCGTGTGAGTAGTGAGTTATAAAGTCTACACCGGCGCAGAAAGTAGTTCACAAAAACATGTACATGTACACATTGCCATTCACGAATCTCGTTAATTTCGTATTTTAGCAGAGCTGTTCATCACTGTCCATCAAATTGTTTGAACGTATTACATTAGTTTATTTTCAAATGTACGAGTATACCGGCCGAAGAATATGATGTTATTTTAGATTAAATTACGCACAACGTCATGTAGCGTAGTTCGACAATTGTCATCTTTTATGTAGATATACTTTAACATAACGCAACATTTGTCGAACACGTCGTGATTTAGCTAAAGATATAAAGTGAAAGTGGACGTGAATGGGTTGTACGTCTAAGCAAAAGCTAAGTTCATGTCGAGACGGGACAGCCGTTTCAAGTCTCAAACTTATGAAGGATAAAGGGATAGAGTACTATGAAAGTATGTTTCACTCCTAGGGTGGGGATAGAACTCGCAACCTCAGGTATTGAAATCCAATGTCATAACAGCTACGCCATAATCCGCCCATAGGTAATGACATTAACATATATAGTTTATGACCGACATTATGACCGATAGAGGCCCAGATCAATCGTACATCTGGACAATTTGACCAATGTCGGCATTGCGGGTCATTCAGTCATAGCGTTCTTCTAACACACTGTAATCAAAGGACTGAAAGTCCTGAAATCCTTCGCAGTACGTGCTCAACCATTTTTAGTTAATATTTCACACAAAAAATCATATATACTCCATTTAAAATCAATATATTCGTTGAATCAGTATACATTATCAATGCTGCAAACACAATATTTATCGAGACAGAGTATTTGGGCAGTGTATCAGAGCATTAACGGCCAAGAAAATGGATCTGAAGAAACTTGGGAAGGGCAATAAACCTAAAAAGGGCATGAACATTACACCTGAAGAAGAAGAGAAAATGTATTCATCTGGGTCTCTAGGTACAAGTACACCAACAAGCCTTCAATTCACGATATTTTACTATTTCGGAAAAATGTTCGGTCTGCGTGGACGAGATGAAGCAAGATAATTGAAATTCGGTGATATAAGAGATGAAAACGACATCCAATGGGGAAAAGTTTCTCGATTTCAATGAGAGAGCAAGCAACACCAGGGATGGGGGGAATCTGTCGAATACACGAGAGACCACACCGAAGATCTTTGCAACAGACAACACCAGGTATGTTTGCTGGCCTTGTAAGCGCAAAACTTTTTTGAGTCGTGAGATATTGTCGATAGAAAATTTAATAACTTGAAAACTATCACGGTTGTCATGACGATACTTGGAGAATCAATCAAATGTTCACGAGCGTAATGTTAATCGATCCTCAATATATCAGCATTCAAATATAAATATTTGTTTAGTTATACATTTTTTATTAATTCAAATATCTCAAGACACAATAAAGTTAGGTGCATACGAGCGGAGGTCCGATGTATTGTGATCACCACTACTTGTAGTCCATAAAAAGTATTTTGCTTTTCATACATTCAGTACAGAAAGTTTACTATATCATTGTTGTTAATAAGATAAATAGGTCTGAATTGGCATGGAAACATCAGCGAATAAAGCTTGTTGCGAACGGTAACTTGCAATCTACTCGTGCACGGTATGGGAGCAAATTGCAAGAGTTACCGCTCGCAAATATATCTGGGCCAGCATGTGAAAAAAATATTGTTTCTTATCACTGTATTTTGTTGATATCGACTTAAATCCATAAATACATCTGAAGTTGAATTTGAGATATAATTCTGTGAATACAATGTACTGTGAAATTTGTTGGAAAAAACAATTATATTTTTGTTTGAAATCAATATCGGCCGTCTGGCGTGACAATATATGAGAAACATAACATTTTTTATGGACCAATATTTCCATTTCAGAGACCGAGTCGCCCTGTCAAGATTTTTGAGAACTTCAGAAGTCGCCAACCTTCCGAGATGTTGGCTGCTAACAGTCCATTTTACCTGACAGCAGTACCAGAACAACGATTGAAAGGCACAGAAAATGAGCCATGGTATGACATTTATTATGTGAAATAATGCACTATGATTTTTTTCCATTTTGTTTTAAATGTTATTTAAACATTATCATAGGACACTGAAAATCATTACGGACAAGGCTGAAGATCAAATTAAGTTTTATAGAAAGTGACATTAATATTTAGTTAGAAAAGTAAAGTTAGAAAAGTAAAATAGTTATAAATACGACAATGTTTTGATAATTATTATAATTGGTGAAAAATGAGATGTAATTCAGTGCTCTCAATAGTGATCTTAAAATGATTCTACAGCCTGGTCGATATGCAAAGTTCTCAAAAGTATTTCTTACACATTTTCTCCCAAATATTTATTTTCAGGTATTACCCACGGCCCATGGGAGAGGCTACACTTGGCAGTCTGAGGAAGAATGCTGCAGAGCAAGCTGGAATCTCGTCACGGTTGATAAATCACAGTATTAGAAAGTCAACAGTCACCACTTTATCGAAAGCACGAGTTCCCCCACAAAAAAATAATGAAAATTACGGGACATAAAAATATACAATCCATCACACACTATGACGCCGAACTGTCTATCGGAGAACATCGTCAGATATCAAATATATTACAGTCTGGTCAGAATATCGCCCCACCGAGCACAGTACAACTGGGTCTCAATTAATCGCCCCACCGAGCACGGCCAATGTATCTTTCCCTAGTAGTGTGAATGTTCTGCCGCTACAGGAGATCGAAAATGTCACCTCGTCAGCGAACACTTTCTCTGCACAAAAATCCATTTCCTGCAACATTCTTGTCTGGCAATACATTCCACGGTTTCAGAAACTTTGAAGCTGTACCTCCGTCTGCGTGTAAACTCCCTGAGGCTTGTACCTCTATGTCAGAAAAGCGGACGTTAAACCCTATTCACTCACTCACTTTGGAGCTGTACCAAATCACATCTGAAATTTAAATGTGATAAATGTCAATAAAATCCAGTTGTACGAAACTAACCTTATGGTATGCTAGTTGCGAACAGTAACTCTTGCAATCTACTGCCGTACCGTCTGTAGTCTGAGTTACAATTCCAAACATAGGCTTCCTTTGCAGAATAGCGAATCAGATTTTATTCAAACTTCAGCCTATGACTATGAGTGGAATCGCTACTGGATACGGATGGTAGAATGCCAAGTTCGCAACTAATTGTAGTGATCTGTATTGTACTGAATATCATGTAATTGGTGTAAAACACACGTAGAAATGAGATATGGAGGGTGATGGTGTTTTTTTAGGGATAGTAAGCAGATTTTCAAGGCAAACACAAAATATTGTCTTTATGATCATTTATTGATGAATTTTGTTCTGTTGCCGTGATACTACCGTAGTACCGATACATGCGATAATTCAATATTGTGTATTATGTTGTTATTTTGTCTTCAGAACAAAATTAAATTCAGCAGTTGTTGAACGTGTCGAAATTATTGACAGTCGATCCGATGCTGATGGAGGTGCTTCATATTTTTGCCAGACGATTATATGAAAGTTTTGGGGTATTAACAATATTCATTGATATCGTCGGCAAATAAAACATGTGTTAAATAAACTTACGTGTTTAAGTATGGCTTTTTATCCAAATTTAACGCCTTTTTCCCGGTTTTGTTGTGTCTGTAGTGATGTCAGCCATCTTGGTTTTTCGTGTATTGTCAATACATTCCACGGTTTCGGAAAATTTGGAGCTGTACCAAATCACATCTGAAATTTAAATGTGATAAATGTCAATAAAATTCAGTTGTACGAAAATCACCTTATGGTATGCTAGTTGCGAACAGTAACTCTTGCAATCTACTGCCGTACCGTCTGTAGTCCGAGTTACAATTCCAAACATAGGCTTCCTTTGCAGAATAGCGAATCAGATTTTATTCAAATTTCAGCCTATGAGTGGAATCGCTACTGGATACGGATGGTAGAATGCCAAGTTACTGTTCGCAACTAATTGTAGTGATCTGTATTGTACTGAATATCATGTAATTGGTGTAAAACACACGTAGAAATGAGATATGGAGGGTGATGGTGTTTTTTTAGGGATAGTAAGCAGATTTTCAAGGCAAACACAAAATATTGTCTTTATGATCATTTATTGATGAATTTTGTTCACTTTTGCTTCGTTGGCCAATGGAATTGAAAATGTTGCCGTGATACTACCGTAGTACCGATACATGCGATAATTCAATATTGTGTATTATGTTGTTATTTTGTCTTCAGAACAAAATTAAATTCAGCAGTTGTTGAACGTGTCGAAATTATTGACAGTCGATCCGATGCTGATGGAGGTGATTCATATTTTTGCCGGACGATTATATGAAAGTTTTGGGGTATTAACAATATTCATTGATATCTTCGGCAAATAAAACATGTGTTAAATAAACTTACGTGTTTAAGTATGGCTTTTTATCCAAATTTAACGCCTTTTTCCCGGTTTTGTTGTGTCTGTAGTGATGTCAGCCATCTTGGTTTTTCGTCAGGTGCGCGAAATGACCTTGTCAATTTGCATAAACTGAAGCCATCACAGGATCACAGGCGCTCGGATTGTTCAACAAAAATAATAGAGAGTCGCATTTCATCACACTATCGGATTATTTAATGATTAGGATGCATATTTTGTTGAACGGGTATATAATAAATAGGTTATTGGATTTGTACGGAAATATATTTCGGCGTACTCGTTCAATCGGCGCAACCTATAATTATTCAAACTCTAAGACAACGTTTCCTTTGTGAAGTGTATCGTACTGCATATGGTGTGTAACGTCATTATAGATTAGTTGATGTTTTAAGTAAAATGGACACCGATTAATAATATCGATGGCTCAAGATGATTATTTAAAGCATGCGGTATGTAACTGTCAACAAACAATGTTTCTGTTTTAAATCATCATCATTTCGCTGTCCAATGTTGGATTTTATCGAGCCATTGACCTATGACTATGTAAACGGTTCTATAATTTGTCTGCATAAAATGGCGGAAACTACTTTTCATGAGACACGAGGTTAATTGTATGATTGCGCGTGAAAAAAATATACTCAAATTAATACATGTCAGTTTATATTATATTAAATCAGATAAACATTTTGTAATATAAATGTCGTACAGAAAAATTAACAACACATGTATTACACTACACAATATAATGTTAGCTCATTATCAGAACTATTTTTCATGGCGTATAACTACGTATAAATTACATGTGGAGCGGTCGATCATTGCGCTAAAAATATAACCTTCCTATCAAAATATTTATTATGAAACACGACAGTTAATATTTTATAAAATCACAAACTGTTATAATATAAATATAACTGTAGCTGAAAAATAATGTAACTGGCCAAAAATGTGAGTGAAACGTTCATAATGCACCGCTCGCTTTGGAACTCTCTCACGTGGCGTAGCTAGAATCATGAAGCATGAAGTACGTTCGTTGGTCGACAATTACTCATTTGCATAAAACATGGGAGGTCTGAAAAACTGTATAAGGACTATATCCAAGCAAATATGCTTGGATAAAAATCACATTAAATTAGTGAGCTATCAGATCATGATTTTATACTAGACACAAAAACATGAAGACAATGTCTCCCGGCATACGTTTACAGGTACTACATATATTTAACTATAATATAGAAATGCATGTCAACTTCATTTCTTCCATTTTCTGGAGATCTGCAAGTACATTGCACACATGTGGCTATAATAGTATAATTGAACTTATGCTAGTTATGGCCAGTCTAATTGCTCATCAACCGGCGCACTCAGGTAGCGTCATACAGATCCTTGTTGCGTGGCATAAGAATAACGCTTCTGATGAAGGACCCCTTTTATAATTGATCATCATCTGATTAAAAGATAAATTATTTGCAAATGTGATGGGATATACAGTAGGGTCATCGTGTAAGTGTATCGTTTTCACGCACTCGTATCGTGTGCGTCCCGTGTTAGTCTCGTGCCGTGTTTTTAATGAGGACACGAAGTTAGTTTCGTTTTACTGATTTGCATATCGTGTTGGTGTGAATCGTGTCGTGTAAAACTATACGAATTAGAAGATAGGTGCCGTGTTACACATGTTACACATGTTGCACGGCATTCGTGTCGTGCCACACGGGACGATTTGGATTAACCAATGAGATTAAAATATACCGATGCACCGGTTCATTTCGCATGTAAACATCCGGTTTTCATTACTGCCCCGATTTTCATAAAGCTTTTTCAAAATGAATCAATTTTCAGTTTTACGATACAGAATCAATTTCAAGCGGAGGATTGTGAATTATCACAATCCATCTTATATATTTGTGTTCAATAAAGTAATTCATCAGTAATTCAGCATTGTAATCCGCACCACCGCCGGACACAAACAAAATATCACCCACACACAGGGCCATCTCAATTTGGCGTCGGCAAAGTTCCAGGTCTATATCCCCAAAGTGAGAACAATTTATATCCCTCCACAACACTCGGCCATCTCTATTTGGCGTCGGCAAAGTTCCGGTCTATATCCCCAAAGTGAGAACAATGTATATCCGCCTCCACAACCACCCTCCCCAGATGTTGTCTCTGATTACACTACATCTCCGACCCCCACTAACCCGAAGTTTCTGTATGTAACACAGGGCGACTTACATGACTCGAGTTACCGACAGACTGGTACCTAGGTCGGATAAATTATCTAAATAATTATATTCGGTCGAAACAGATAACCGTAAGAAATAATTGTATCCGGTCGAACATTCTAACAATAATTCCTTGGTGTGACCAATGTCAGATACATTATCCAAATAATTATATTCCGTCGACACAGATAACCGTAAGAAATAATTGTATGCGGTCGAACATTCTAACAATAATTCCTTGTTGTGACCAAGGTCAGATACATTATGCAAATACTTATATATATGCATTATATATATATATTCCGTTGAAACAGATAACTATAAGAGATAATTGTATGCGGTCGAACATTCTAACAATAATTCCTAATGTTGTGACCAAGGTCAGATAAATTATCCAAATAATAATATTCGGTCGAAACAGATAACCGTAAGAAATAATTGTATCCGGTCGAACATTCTAACAATAATTCCTTGGTGTGACAAAGGTCAGATACATTATCCAAATAATTATATTCCGTCGAAACAGATAACCGTAAGAAATAATTGTATCCGGTCGAACATTCTAACGATAAATGCTTGTTGTGACCAAGGTCAGATACATTATCCCTGGTTCGATTCCGGGCCGGCATGCATATTTCTCACTCTGTGAGACTTGTAAACCGTTTTGTTTTTTAAGCAATGCCATCACCGGTATTTGGTTCAGACCAATAGAAGTCAACACGACAACACAGCAGAAATTTTGCTGTAATAGTAATAATTATGAAATCAATTTTATCAATATCATTCATTCAATCATTATAGATTTGGAAAATTAAATAATGCTTTTCTTTTAAAATTAATATCAATATTTTCACCCTGTTATTATTTTATCAATGATTAAATTGCAATCACAGGCTCCTTGCAGCTTGAAATTGAAAGATACACGAGATGAGACTGATCTCAGAAAGTGTCCTGTCGACTATAGAATCGCGTCGAAATAACGTTAACGGAATAGGAACACTTAATTTGATACCGACGACAACAGAAAGAAAAGCTAACTTGGTGCTTAGCTTTGCCATATTATACCGTAGACCACACATATTAATTCGATTGTATATCAAAATAAGCATGAGTATGCTGGTGTATATTTGTTCTTGATGTCTGGAACGTGGAACATTGTCAGTGACGACATTGTTTTGTCCGAAAAATTGTGAAGCTTCAGCATGCTCAAGGTCACGACTGTGTTTCTCGCGCAATAACCAGCTATAATTTATTTGTGCACCATAAGTGAAGAATAAAACATATCATCAATACAGTTGACCGTCGAGTCAGTTTCAATTAAATATGAGATACAATCTAATGCATTATGACACATTTGGATTTGAACGCGGATACGTTTTTGCCGTTGTTATATTTATTTACACCGGATGAATTTGTCCGTGTAATTCACACGACTACCCTCACACGACAGTACTATCGTGTAGAATCACACCAATGCCGTGTAACACCATACTACTGTGATGTAACACCACACGACACGACATTAGTGTAGTGTAACACGACATTAGTGTAGTGTAACACGACACGAGTGTGGTGTAACACGACACGAGTGTGGTGTAACACGACACCATCGTATTTGATTGGTCAAGGCAATCGTGCGTCGAAATTCTTGCATATCTGGTGTCGTGTGCGTGCCGTGTGGAGACGGTGTCTTGTTCGTTCGTGTGTTCACTTACACGCTGAATCTACTGTACATGTATGCATTACATATCAATGAACATTTTCTTGTTACTGTATTCTATAAGGAGCATGTAGTTGCCATCTCGGCCAATCGTAAGTAGTATTTACATGCCATCGGTCTGTTTCACGTTTTGTAGCGTTTGACACATACAGCAACTATGACAGATAGTCTAATAAAAGTTGGTACAACGTGTTGCAAGGATAATCATGTACACCGTGCTATATATTTTGTCATGCTAATGTATATACACCATGATTGATACATTGGTTAATACACATGTTGTCATTTCCAAAGTTTACAATAACCATGTTACACTGTGCAAATCATCAGGTCACCCCACTTACCTAATGTTATGTATGCCACCTTTGCGACAAAAAGTACGCTAGCAACACATTTTTGGTAGCGGCACAAGTCCATAAAAATCAATATTCCTTATTGCACTCAATACAGTATACATGGTAAAGACACTGTGTATATGTAAGATAGCATATATCACTCTGCACTATTGATAGTCTCTGTCGAGATTTTTGTGTTTTAAAAAATGATTCATCGTCCGAAATCAGACTCGGTATTGACATGGGCGGCTCAAAGCGGATATGACGTTGTAACTAATTATTTTGGAAACATATTGCACTAAATTGTATTACTTTATATGTCAACTTCTGCGATGTCTGTGGCAAACGCTACACTAGGTGAAACTGGTCGACAGCCTGTTCATGCTAAGATGGTCCAGGTGGCAACTCAATGCACAGTATAGTATACAATAAAAAGAACCGGGTTAGATGCAATTTATACCACATTTGCGAAGCTATTGTCTTCAAAACAACGGATAGTATTCTATAAAGTCAGTCCACAAATAAAACAATTGAATAGTGCAGAACCGGAAACGTTGAGACGGTCTTGTTGGTAACACATGCCATAATCCCCATTTCCCCAGGCACAACCACAGAGTTAAACAATATAAGCGTCCAAACATACCAAGTTCTGACAAAAGCTATAACGTGTCAGTCTCGACATAGGCATTTATAAACAAGTCTAACCTCTATTAAAACTTATGTGACCGTTCTTGAAAAAATCACAATGAACTTTCCTTTGAGCTATTATTCGGGACATCGTCGGCGTTTGAAGTAGCTTATTTGAATAGTGAAAACCACGATGAGCAATTAAGCAATGCTGGTATACTCGTACATATGCCGCCAATTCTAATGTCAAACATGTCCAGAAATTCTTGTAATGTTAGTCACACGTTTTCTTTCAAGCTATGTCATTCGATAAGGATTATTGTGTACCATTTCCTATGGCGAGACAAACAGCAGGAACATGCAATATAGTATCAGAAATGAAACTAAATAAATATTTTAAAACGAATAAATGAAGCAAATCCTACCCATATTGCATACGGTTAGTTAGTGGGTGAGGAACGAAACGGTATGTTATCGTTTGCGCAATGGCTGCAATTTCTCTGTAACAGTATAGCAGCTCAAATGTCAGATCTACGCTGTAAGTCCTCGCCTACATAATAAAGAGCATGGCAACTACGCCACATATACCGGTTACTAGAATGCCACCAATACCGCCGGCGCTGTTCTTCACATCACCTGTGAATAGAACATACACAAAATGAATAGCGTATTTATTCTAATAAACGCCCTGAGGCTATGTAATTCGTGGGGATCAAAACGTGAAAATAGGATCAAAATATGTTATTTCCACATACAAAAGCCATTTAAAACAATGTTTCAAATGGCTTTTGCATGTAAAAATAACATATTTAGAATGCAATAACAATACTTCATAACAATAAGACAAGTGAATATAAATGTACTGTTGTTGGAATCTAGAAAGACTATAAAACAGGATTAAAACCATTTCATTACCATTGAAATAAAATTAAAGGTACATGCTCACTCAGTAGGCACAAACAGTTCTTTATTGGAAGTAAATAAGTGTATAATTGTGTCACTATTTCACCAGTTCTAAAAATTACGAGTGCCTGCTATACAGATATAATCATTTAGTAAGATGTATTTAATTGATGGTGACTCGCGGTGGTATCCGGCTATTTTCATATGCAAATGAGGCATGCGTCACCGGAATTTTTTTTATTTTCGACAGATTATAAAGTATGATCATTGCACATCAAACAATAAATACGTATACTACACAATAATGTCCGTTAATATTTTAAAGAAACATGGTTATCGCCCCTGATACATGTATCAGTGTGGAAATTTACGTCGATATAAAATGTATAGTAATTTCAATAAATACGTGGGGTAATGGTGAATGAATATCAGAAAATGTATCAGATGATGTCTCTGATATAAAGAACAGTTTGTGCCTACTGAGCGGGCATGTACCTTTAAATAGGATTTTTTATGAATAAACCAATAGTTTTTTACAGAAATCATGGGGAATATGCATGTTTAAATGTTTCTTCCTATCTATTTCAGGCCAATTCAGGGTGATAAACATGATTTGTCATCTTATTTGTCGCATCTTTTTTCCAAATTGTTTTCCGGATTTCCTTTTTGTACGTCAAAATGCGTCGATAGAAGTCGAAGGGCGTGACTAGACGTCTACATGTACGAACAGTAAGAACAATAAGTAAGAACAGATTCCAATACAATAATACACCAATTTTCTGACCCTCCATTCCATTTTATGATATTTCCCGGCAAATTAGCAGTGAGGTTACGACAAGATAATATATGTCATATGGTGGACATGGTGGAGAGCAGAACGTCGCTCATAATCAATGGAAAGTGATACATGTAATAGTTTGGATTTCGATTTTTTTACCTATGAATCGATACAAAAAAGTTCACCATTCCCGAGTTTATTCTTATATATGAACTATAACCATGTGCCCGGCTGTGTCTACGTGTACTTGCGATCAATGAAATGTTATTAATCGGGTAGACCGATTGCACAATCAATATCGTTGTATAACTTCACAACTGTGAAGTGAGCTGCAGATATTACTTAACAATAAACTAGAAATATATTTCCGATATATATCATTACTGAACAAAATATACATGTACATGTAGCTGCACTTGTAAATAACACTATCATTCAGTCAGTCAATGTTATGAAGTATATTTAAGGAAGAAAACCGTGGAACGTTGCGTTTACTGTGGTAAGAAAATATTTGGTTCGTTTAAAGTTTACGAACATTAAACAGACCAATTCTTTTCATACTACAGTAAACGCAACATACCATGGTTGTATTACTTATATTTACATTGCATAACATTATTCTGATAGTTTCAAAAATGCAAATAGCCAAATAATTATGACGTTAAAATCAGGAATCACACTGTTTTAATTCATTTTGGTACAATTCATGGAACAACGTTATTGACAACGACGATGCACGCTATGTACTTTAATGGTGTAAAACAAACTTTAACGAATCAACAACCTCGCGCCACGTCACGTGGGGCTAATGCAATGTAACGCAATACGTAGAATGGGTGTTTGAATTGTGAATTGACGGACAGTGTAAATATAAAGAAATATAGCGATATACAGTCGAACCTGTGCTAAAGACCACCTCCTGGCTGTAAAGGCCACAATTGTGTTGGCCCAATGTCACACTTACTATATAAATGACCCTGCGAATAAAGACCACCTGTGAACAAAGGCCAGATTTTTCACTTCCCATGGCTGGCCTTTATTTACAGGTTTGACTGTATGTAGTATAATAAATAAATAACATAGATTATATACAATTAAAGCTACGCTTGCCTTATAGAAAACAAACGCCTGTAAAGTACGTACAGCGCATAAATAACTCACTAGTACATGCTCACTAGTACACAGTCCATGTTCCATTAGTTTGGAACTTAGTTACATTTGCTCCTGCTAGTGCATTCCCGGCATCACAATGCGCTATATAAAAGAAATACATGGATGATACATACAACGTATTATAGAAAACAACACGCATGTATAATACATCCAACGCATAGCTAACTCACCATTACATGCTCCTAGAGCCACCGTCCACGTTCCATTAGTTTGGCATGTAGTTGCATTTGCTCCTGCTAGTGTATACCCGGCATCACACCTCAGAGTGACAACAGTACCCGTAGTGGCTGTAGTTGTTGTTATCTTACTATTGACTGGCTTGGACTGTGCAGCGCAATTATCTATCAATATAACATGTAACTGTGAGCCAAAATGTGCGAACAATAGTGTGTGTCTTGTGCAATATAAATAACAATCGTTTATAAACTAATAAATATTGAAATATAACAATAATACATCACATCAAATTTAAGACAATAATGGAACAAATTAAACGTGTAATTTTATTGATTTTATTCTGCTGTGTAAAGGACTGCAGTGAAAAAGTTCACGACACAAATACATCGGCTTAAATGAATGTCTGGGCAAGCTTCGGGTTCGATTAAGGGGCAAAATATGCACAACCGTCGAATGATCTGCTCCATCGTCGATCCTCAGTGATTACTGTAAGAACACAAGATGACTCATTGTATTCACCGGTTCAGTACAAGTTTACTGCCACGGTTACTTTCCGCCATCGAATATGCTGAACGATACCTAATAAAGCACGAACCGTGGTTTATGAAGTATCATTCAACATATTGTCACGTGTGTTGAACAATACTTAATGAACCACAAACTCACTGTTTCAACAGTGGGTTAGTGGTTTATGAAGTATAATTCAACATATTATCACGCATGTTCAAGGATACATACAAATCTACAAACCCACTGTTTCAACAGTGGATTCGTGGTTTATGAAGTATCATGAATATTATCGCATATGTTGAACGATACTTAATAAACCACACACCCACTGTTTCAACTGTGGGTTCGTGATATATGAAGTATCATTCAACATACTACAATACTTCGTAAAGCTCGTCGTAGAATATAATCGAAATTAAATGGCAGTGTACCTCCTGATTATATGATACAACTCATGAAGCCTGATCAGGATATATTTTGCCTGTTATAGGCATAACTGGTGGTTCATTGATGAACGATTAAACAGTGCAGATCATGATTTACACTTGTCGCAAAAAACATAGGCCCCAATTATTCAGTCACAGCATGTCATATAATGACAATACAATGCAACCACAACCCAACAACAAACACTCCCAATGAATCACCGTGACAATAACACATACATTAGGAAAAATAAAAGAATCGCACTACAGTTCAGTACGATATACATGTAAGGGTGTTGCCATGGAATGGCCAGTGAAATAACCGTTCTCTAGGTCTGTTAAACCTGGGTATCGCGACATCACATAGTATCCACTTATTTCGCAATCATGCCACAAAGACAGTAACACAACACGTAATGAAAAAAGATGGATATGATGAAGTAGGACAGAGCACGTACTCTGTATATCGGACTATCATCGTACATGTAGATGTCAATTATTTACCAACATTAATGGTGACGTTAGCTGTTCCAGTTTTGTTAGGTGTTCCGTTATCTGTCGCCAAGACGATCAGTGTGTATGATGGAGTTCTTGTCTTGGATAACGTTTTTCTGGATGCCACAGCAATGGCCCCAGTAGCGTTGATAGTCCAATCACCACCGGTGTTTCCACTGGCTGATAAAAATCAGAGAGTAACTGACACGACCGTCAAATGCACGTTTTTCTGGCGAGCGACATTTGGTTATTAAGTGCATTAAATAAATGGGCCGTGCCATACGAAAACCGGGCTTAATGACAACGTCATGAAAAGCGGTAAACGACGTCGGAAAAACGACGTTTGCAGCGTCATTGTAAAAGTTCGCATTTTGCCCTCCCATTTACCTTTACTGGTGTCAGTTAACATTAAGTGTGAACAGAAAACTGAAAATTATAACTTACTGAAACTTTCACTAATATGAGACGCGATGCCTTGCACCTTAGTACACATATTATGACGTCATGACTTGTCGTTGCAAAATATTATAGCAAGGATGAGTTCCTCGCAGCATCAATGACTTAGAAATGTTTCAGGCGCTGTACATTGTCGCCTAACTGTCGTTCTTTGACATTGTCACTATTTTTCTTCGGTAATCCTTATGAATTCAAAATGGTGAACGCATAATTTAACTGGCTACATATCAGCGAAGTCCTCTCTTACACTGCACCTTGAATCCTAAATAATCTTAAATATTAACAACCTAGTGTGTGCCAACGATATTACCATCTATTATCTTGGTAAATTGAGACACTTTTGAACAATTCAATTCAGTACTTACAGCGAATGATATGCCATTTAATGCCACTCATTTTATCATAAACGGAGGTACACGCAACTATATTGTAAGGGACCTGCAGTCGGGCTTTTGTCATGATTATTATCCAGATATCGGGTTTGATAGCTCCGCACCAACAAGGATGTACACTATCGATTATATATTGGCTGAGAATAGAATACGAGAGCGAATGTCAATTCAACAAGTTTAATAAAGTATTAACTAACATGTAACAACAATTACAGTTTTCTTTACAGCCCGTCATATTATGTAATACACTACATACACGTAGGAAATAATCCCTGTTAAACAGGCAATGTTTAACAGTGAGGTCGGTGCAGTTTTCGAAAAGTCTTGAAATTAATTGGAATTTTGATGGTCATAAACTTTCTTTTCGCACGATTTGTAGTATCAAATCATCAGCTTAATTCTTGACTGCATAATAATGTATGTCTGAATCAGGCGATGGGAATGCGATCCTCAAGAAAGACACACGGCGACAATTATAAGGTATCACGCTACCAAATCTGCCCAACGTCGTGTTTTGTTACAAAGTTAATGTTATAAGCGGCCTACTTCCTACTTTAAAATATGCGTCGCATACGAAAGTTTAAATAATGTCGCTATTATTTCCCAACATTATTTCAGACAGCAGCAAACAACAGGGAAACGCCAACACTCTTCCTTATTTGAATATTATTCATACGGAATTACGTTACTTGGGCCGCAATCCAAAACATGACGTTACATTAATAGCAACTGCAATAAATATTATTTTCATACTTTGCCTTGGCCTAATGGAAAACACTTGGAAAGGCTACGAGATATTCAAATTTGGTTGACATGCGATAAAAGATGACAAATCAATAGGACTTGCCCTGGTATTTTATCAACACCCCTTGTATACGCCGTTGATAAAAACGTCATAATTTCAACGTCATTGATCTAAAACGTCATATAAGTTTTTACCACGCGTCATAAAAATACTTCTAAGATGAAAATTAATTGGGATACATTGATCATTTTGGCGGCATATGGCTTTTAAAAGATGTACAATTCAGAATACGCGAAAAAGTAAAAATTTAAAATGTTGTCATTAAGCCCGGTTTTCGCATGGCGCGGCTCAAATTTAAATGTACATGTATGTACTATTTCATAAAGAACAAAACATTCATACTTCCAAATTGTTTTTTTAACTTGATGAAATTCCTCATGTTACCGTGTACAGTGGACTGAACGTAATAGCCTGGTGTAATAAAAGAGTTTGTATTGTATCAAATATTGATTTTATTGAAAAGGAAAACAATTTACCTATGTGAAGTGCACAAGGGGCAAAAAGGAACTGCTCAATGAGGAGGAGGGTCAAAACAACGAAAACAATTGGAAAATGACCCGGAACATGGCTCAGACATGGAGATACATGATTTAACTGAATCAAATGTTAGATTTTAAAAATCGGTCCACAAATTCAAAAATGATTTTCAAAACTCAATATTTAGCCCCGTTGTAAATATCCCATAGAAAAATTGTATTTTCCCTAAAGAATCAATAGTTGACGGAAATTTCGTACAATAGCAAATGGGGACTTTTTATAATTTAAGAAAAAGTATCAACTTTTGGATATTAAAAAAATTAAATCTATAAATTACTTTTTCATCAATAACACAAAAGTCACCCTCCCAATTATATTATTTGATGAAATTCCATCAAATATTTATTTCAAGGGGAAAAAGTCCCATGATAATTTAACATGGGGGAAAAAGAGATGGAGGTAGTGGGGGAGAAGTCAAAAACAACAAAAGAGCAAAAAAACTTTAATTTTTGGAAATTGACTCCGAAACAAGGCTAGAAATCGCAATAAAATCATATAATTTCATCAAATACATGTATATATATATATTTATTTTGTTTGCGTGGGGGTGGGGATTGGATGGTGCCTTTTTTGTTATATATGACAAAATACTTACATTTAAATATTATTTTTTATTTCAACTGCTTAATAGCAAAAGTTTGTCGGCGGCAGCAACATGTGGAACAGCCAGTAAGATTGGATATTTTGGGGATTTAATATGTTTAATGGTCAAAAGTAATTCGGCAGGAAATGGTGAAACATACAGTAATGTTTTGTAGATTATCGAAAGTTGTACACCACCGACTGCGCTAATCTTGCCAATAGTCATCAAATTATTTATTACAAAATACATGCCCTTGGAATATTGTGCTTGAAAGCAAGCAGCTTGATTAGCTGAGCGTGCGCTGTGCTACAGATCAGACACAGATTACATTTTCTGCAACTATTTTTCATGAAAAATCGCACATGTCCTTAGGTACAAAAACATATGGCATGTCTCATATCAGAGTGGGATACTGCCGGGTATCAAACTCAAAACGACGGACAATGCACAGTTGAACTTTATTGCAAATATACACGCACAGTCACCAAACCCATGTGACAGTCACGTATTGCTATTTGGGGTTATACAATGTAGTAGTGGTTGGAGTTACACTAGATGGCTCTCTGCAATCGATACACCAGACATATTGTACATTATGGCGGTATTGGCTGAAGATCCATCTCTATCCGTGGATGATACTATTGTCACAACATGTGCGTATATGTAAATACTGTCTTACCAGAAATGGAGTACGTGATGACGTTGTTAGCCGAAGATCCATCGTCATCGGTAGCTGTCACGGTGGAGGCAACTGTCCCTGAATATATACAAAGCAATTAGTCTGAACATTCTGTATATACATTTCGGATAAACTTATTTCGCATGTAGAAGCCGTGAATATTCTCTACAAAATGCACTGCAAAAGTAATGCAGGTAAATTTGGTAGTGTGCGACTCGTAATGGCTGGATCAATGTCATCATTGAAATAATGAAACCGCAGTCGCATTGATGAAAATAAGATTTCCTCACAACTCATAGGCTCTGCAATGGAGCAAAACAGTAGAACACGTGAGCACAGACCGTGTATTTTATGGATAACAAGTAATATCTTTAACTCCGTAGTATTATTTGTAAAAATCACTATCCAAAAACTAAATTCATGAATTAAATCAATGAGGGGTGGTCAAGACGTTCTCCATTATTCTACAAATGATGGTACATGTTTTGAAATCAAGTTTGCAAGCTACAGAATGGATAAAAGGTTACGACTGGACCACATTAAACAAATAACAACTATTTGCCCAAATTAACCCCTATTTCAGTGGGTCCAGAAATTATCCCCTCTGAAATAACAGCTACATGTATTTCCCCAAATAACGCCTTATTTTCCTATGGTGATATATACACGCTGAATTAACGGTTATTTCCCCCAAAATACTCATTATATTCCATGTTTTATACGGAAATAAATACATGTAGCTGTTATGTAAGAGGGGATAATTTCTGGGCCCACTGGAATGGGGAGTACCTTGGGGAAATGCGGTTGTTATTTATTTTTAATTTGGTCCAGTCGTAACATTTTATCGACATGTACTACTAGTTACACTTATTTTGATGAAAATGAAAACATCAAAACAATTGTTTACTTATTCATTCAGTAGGCTGTAGAATGGTCAAAGTCAGATATTTGCCAGAATGGAGCAAACTGAGAAAGAACGGATTGGTAATAACGTATAGAAAACACAAATGTGGCTGCGACTGAAACATGGGGCTTATGGATTTCGTGACCAGTGTAGCTCCAGATCAAATAAAACACTCATGTTGCTTGATAATGATATATATAGATAGCTTATACTGGACGGCTTGGTGAACAGTGCAGATCATGTTGAGCGGCTGCACCGGCTGGTATGGATTTACACTGGTCGAAAACCATAAGCCCCATTTCTCTAGTCACAGACACAAATTAGTTATGGACATTTGGTACTGTGTCAGATAAGGCATATGCATTGTAAGTCTACCATCTGTTCCACGTGACTTGTATTGTTATTGGTGAACCTTTTAAATACATGTAACTATATACTTTTAGATTTGATTATTTTATAGCTAAAAGTTAGTCGGCAGCAAAACGTGGGTCAGACGAGTTTGTATATTTTTGCACATCCAATGCATACATTTGTATGGACACTGTATTCTGGCGAGTAGCAAATTGTGCTTAAATGCTAACAAATTGAATTGTAAATATGTGCTGGTGTTTAGACAGTTGAATTGTCGGTGTACTTGTTAAATTTTCAACGTTCTTAGCTTTCACGTAAATCCAGCATTTTCCATTTTAGCTTATACTGTTATTTACATATTACATGTAGCTACTGATTTTAACTACTATTAAGTACTTGATCGGAAACCTTCAGATACCAGCGACAATGTCGTAATGAGACATTATGCTGAATTGAAACACATACTTTTGAGCCATTGTAATTTGAAAATCGGGCTTTATTTCTATATTTTTATCCACACGATATATTCTATACGCGAATACGGATACAATTCTTGGATGCCCAAATTGAAAACGTATGGGAAGGGATGTAACTAATGTTGTTCAAGCTTGTTGCATAACCCGTTTGCTCTTATTAATAGTAAATTGTATATCATCTTGAAACTATTGTATACTGTCTAAATAGAGCAATTATACATGTTTAAATAAAATCGTATACAAGTATGCACATGTATTTGTAATATATACATACATACCAGCTGTGGAAACATTGGCAACCGTGCTGGTGTAAGTTGCTGAATTGAAAACTGGTATATTATCATTAACGTCTGTCACGGTAAGCGTCAATGTAATGTTGCATGTAGAAGTGGCACCGGTATCTGTAAAGCTGTGTAAGGAAGGAATGGTGAGCATAATATCATCAGCGGTGAATAAATAGAGAATCTTACACGAGTGAGGATTTAATATGATATTTATTAAACGAGTTGACTGATTTCGTAAGAAACGCGGTAGACACCAGTCTACTAGTTGAATATTATGAATACTTTTCAAATTAAATCAACATAGCAGTTGTTGGATTGTAGCTAGGGTTTACATGTAAGCTTAATATTTATGTCTATGCTTATAGTTATCTGGTTATGGTACATGTATATATCACAACATCAAATAATAAACCTGTACTGATCACGTGATGGGTTTTCTGCAGCGGTCGTATTTGTATACATATTTCACTAGTTGATTATGATATTTAATACGTTGTGTTACTAAACTTTGATAAACCATACTAATAATCTGGGTAAGGTTAACGCATTCGACTGACACATTTCAAATTAATTCGAGATACGGGTACGTTTCACGAAACTGAGTACGACTAAGAAGTTCGTAAGTGCAGAATCTCATTTAAAACAAACACAACATTACGCTCGTCTTTGGTAATTTTTTGACCCCGGAATGAGCATTGTCTACAGCCATGGTCAAACAGCACGTTCTGTACGTTTGAACACGGCTGTGAGCGGTATCGAACAACGGCTGTCGTGTTACACGTTACACGACCGCCGTTATTCGACACCGCTCACAGCCGTATTCAAACGTACAGCATGTGCATTTCTACCATGGCTGTATACAATGCTCATTCCGGGGCCAAGCCAATATATATGTAATGCATGTGTCTCATGACGTTACTAGAGCTCGCCATACAGACCAGTTCACACCAGTCGCATTGTAATTTTTAAATTGATGCGGCTGCAATACGCGACGTGTGCTACGGCCCCGGAACATGTAATGTGCAAATCAGCTGTTTGAATGGAGCAGATTATCAAAGTACCGAAAGTATTGCATATAATATTATGCTGAAATTGCATGATATTTCCGACGGAAATGTAGCAATAACGTTCGACAATGGCCAGCCGTGGATAAACGTTTGCCGTGCCCCTCGGGAACTGTTTGGACCCGCGGCCTACGGCCTTGTGGTTCAAACAGTTCCCTCGTGCCATGGCGAACGCTTAACCACGTCTGGACAACATCGAACATTACATTTATCTGAGGGAGTGAGATTATTTTCATTGGCATTTTGAGTGTTGTGCCTAGTAATCAGTGAACAAACAAATAAGATGGAAATAGATCACGTATGAGACAGGCCATGCCGTCGGACATCTGTGTAATTTCATTAAATACGTTTACAAACTTTACAATATGTTTCATACATAAAATCAAAAGGATATTTACTCTGAAAATGTTATCAATTTTTTACGCCATTTACGGAAATTATTGTAAATTTTGTAAACGTATTTTATAAAGTTACGCAGATTCCGAAGGTACAATCTCACATGGCGTGTCTGAACATTATAAACCATCTGCGTTATGGAGTAGCTACTAAGATAATGTGACGCAGGTGATACTGATTATAAAAAAGCACATTTACATTACCAGTATGCATACATACAGATGTACGTTTTCCGCTTTATATGCAATGCAGTAGACGCTACACTGCAGATAACGTACAGATTTGCGGCATGAGGTTTCCATTTCGCTCACACTAAATATAATTCGTTGGTCGTTCAAATTCATACTTCCCTGTATTGTTATTCAAAGTAAAGGTAAAGCTATTATACAAATTTAATATCATCAACTCACATAATAAAGTAGGTATTAACACATTTGTTAAGAACACTTCAAACGAAAATTTGCTACACAACTCCACCATGTCCACCATGACTGTTACATGATTGTATGCAATGCAATATAATGTACTAGTAATCAAATTAGAATTATGTATTGAAAACAAGCATACAGTATGCATTACGTACACGTAAGCGTATATTCAGCTATAGCCAGTATATTGTAGTAAAGCGGCATGGTAACGAAACTAGATTTATACATTCTTAAATATAATCAGAAACGAACAGTTGTGTTGGTGTGTATGAACATTTGACATGTGACAATATGACGGACGGAGTTGGTACTCGTGACGAAAACAATGTAGCAATGTTCACCAAAACAGTATGCATAATCAAGATGTGATATGCAGTCAGACATGTACATATACGCCGGTGACAACTATTTAACTCACTTCAGGGTTACAGTTAATGATTGCGCCGTTTCATAATCCAACGTCGGTAC
Source organism: Conchocele bisecta (assembly GCA_029237695.1). Taxonomy (NCBI): domain Eukaryota; kingdom Metazoa; phylum Mollusca; class Bivalvia; order Lucinida; family Thyasiridae; genus Conchocele; species Conchocele bisecta. The sequence goes on along the minus strand of CM055280.1, from coordinate 19,803,246 downwards.
AGTTACAACCCCAGAAGTTGAGGCAATCATTACGGCCGTGACATTGCTGCTAGTCCAAGTTCCGGTGACTGTTGCATTAGCTGCATCTATTGCAGTGAAGGTGGTGATTGTACCATGACCGAAGTCCTCCGCTAATGCAATGGTTGTCGCCGCAGAAATCCCAGATGTCAGATTCGAAGTCACCGTTGTAGGGTCTGTCGCAATCTGGCTGAACCCCGTTACAGTTACCGTAGTGCCTGAAGTTTAATTAATTACTTTGTCTTATAAAGCCTGTGTAGCACATTTAAAAATTACATAGAAAACACCATGATATTGTTATTTGATATCAAGTTTATCAGGCACAGATATTCCGAGGCTCGCATCGAAGCTCCTGCCGTTTCCGAGCTGAGCCTCCGGATAAAAATCAACTCAAAAGATGCTTGATTTGTCGTCTATTTATCAAGTCACGTTTTAAATGTTTATCAATCAAAAGGAGACGGGCTTGTTTATGTTGTGCTATTACACATACGTCAATTGATTAACGTCATGTGACGCCGATACGAATTGTCATGTGACATGTGTCATGTGGTTTTTGTAACATGCGGTTTTTGTAACCGCCCAGTTTGTGTAGCCCATATGCCATGAACAGTTTATTACGTTTTCTGCTGTTCGGCTATAGTATAGAAACAGTTGAGAGGATAAATCTGCCCCTCAATCACGGGCACAAAAGCTTGAGTATAGAACCGGGAACATCGGGCCAGGCCCGCACTTAATAAACACTTTATTGCAAGTATGCGGCCATTTGTACTTAGTATATCTCATATATCGCAATATTAATATTTGTGATTATGTAAACCGGGGAGGGGGGGGGGGGTACAAGATACAAAAACCGAAACCGCGTACGTCAACGGATATTTTGTAACAAAAATGAAGATAAAATATTTAATAAATTTCATACCCGTAAATGTGTATTCTACGGAGCCCCGCATGGGACCTATAATTCATTCTTTTAATTCGTTCCCACGAAATAACAATTCGTTCCTTCAATTTAACAATTCGTTCCCACGAATTAACAATTCGTTCCCTCAATTTAACAATTGGTTTCCACGCAATAACAATTCGTTCCCACGGGAACGAAATGTTAATTCGTGGGAATGAATTGTTAAATTGAGGAAACGAATTGTCATTTCGTGGGACGAATTGTTAATTCGAGGGAACTAATTTTTATATCGTGCAAACGTATTGTTAATTCGAGGGAACGAATTGTTAAATTGAGGGAACGAATTGTTATTTCGTGGGTAATAAACAAAATCCATGTCCCCTGCGGGGCTCCGTAGTATTCCACATGTAATGTGTTAAAGGTGATCAGACCCCGGCGTTCGCAGAGGGGGTGCGACGGGTGCATACGCACCCCCTTAACCATTCTACTCTTAACCCGCAGGCCTGTATAGTGGTACTGGCAAACAGTGTAGATCCAGATGAGCCGGCACGTAACGAGCCGTCGATAACGCATCCCCCCCACACCCTAAAATAATTCCTGCGTACGGGCCTGGTGATGTCAATACGACACAATTTGCCAATGGGGGATCGTAGTCAGTTATTTCCATTTGGAAATCTATTCCTAGAGATCCGTACTATGTTGTATTTTTAGAGTTTATTTCTTCGTGAAATTGAGATTGCGAACATAGCAGACCCATATCAGACTGCATAATTGTGCAGTCTGATCTGTGTCTACAGCGTTTGCAATTAAAGTAATAAGTATGAAAATATGAATTTGACAAATAACACAGTGACTGTCCCGGATCAGATTGCGCAGATATATAGGATGATGTAGATCGTGATAGTCGAGAACACTATAATGGTTCCCTTTCAGAACACATCAAGCTACATCCGCCCTTTTTACAAGCAATATTGCTAACAAATATACAATTTGGACTGGAATTCTATAAAAAAAATTGAAAGGGAGATAACTATCTATGATCCCTCATTCTGACGTAGCTTATGTCCAATGTAACAGTCAGTCTAACGGAAGTCACTCATGATAGTCCATGGTCGGGTGACGGATTTATAAGAACGGAATATAATCTCAAAACGTAAATCTACATGAGACAAGCCATGCGATTTTGTACCCAAGACGATGTGCGATTTTGTTTTCATGAAAACTATTTACAGAAACTGCGATATGTTCCGTATATTACCTCAAAAGTTGCCGAGATTTTCATAGCAAATGCGGAATTCTATTCCGCATTTGCTCTGAGAATTTCAGCATGGATGGATGTTGTTTACTGAACATATCTTAAATTGTGTGAATAGTATTTACGATATATCGCACATCTTCTGGATAGGTACAAACTCACAACACTTGACACAAACATTTCCACATACCATCTGTCAGTACAACGGAAGCAGCAATCGAGAATACCATGAACAATCCATTGATGTGTCCCATCGCAATATTTGAATTATGTCCGCCTAATATTACGTTTAACATTACGCGCTCAACAATTCCCGCTGCACGTTTTGTCGCCTGGGCCTGTTTACAGATCATGATTACGTTGTTAAGTCCTCAGTAACGGAAGTGCACAATGGACCAATGGGCGCTCGGGTATATCATGGGTATCATGGATTGCCGGAGAACAATGGACCTTATCAAGTTAACGACAATCAAAACCGCAGTGCACAACGATTAATGCCTAATCATTGTTATGTGGATCTATAATTGCTAGACATACATTGTACCATAAGGTCTCATTTTTCATACATCGACCATTTTTCTTATCTCTGTCATAGTGCAATCTTGCAGATATCAGGGGGCGTTTCACTAATCTTCGTACGACTAAAATGTTCGTAAGTGTAGAATTGGCATAGTCTGTAAATTTCACATTAACAATTTTTATTGTAGGCAATCATTGGATTTACGTTTATTGCGCAATAAATGTAAATCCATCAACTGGAATTTCCAGACGATTCTAAATTTGCATTTACGAACATTTTCTTCGTACGAGGAAAATATAATGTGACTTACCATGGCAAAATGGGGTTTATATTCTTGCAGAAAATGGGCTTTTGGAAATTTACTTATACAAACAACGAGAACAAATATTCTAGAGCATTGATATGTAATACACAACAACAACAACAACATGTTAAGCCATCATACACTGCCTGCGTTAATCTTGCCAATATTTGTCAAAGTTTGGTATTCGCAAATACTTGGATTTTGTGATTGAAATCAAGCTGATTGAATGGCTGCGACTGAGCTGTTCTACATCTCAGGCTCAGCCAATCAAACTGCTTGATTGCGAATTGTGATTGCCAATATATATTCAGAAACTTTGACATATGGACAAGATTAACGCAGGCGGTTTTGTACAGTCGTTAAATCAATGTACATCATCATATATAGGTTACCCGGCTCGTGTTTCAGGTTCATTCGACACGTCTTGGAAATGCGTAGGAATTCCGAGGCTTCCTACCGTTTCCGATACGAGCCTGATGCACTTAGAGGTACATGCCCACTCAGTAGGCACAGACTGTTCTTTATATCGTAGACATCATCAGAGACATTTTCTGGGAAAATAAACATTCATTCACCATTACCCACGTATTGATTGTCATTATTATACATTTTATATCAGACGTAAATTTCCACACTGTAATCAGGGGCGATAACTGTGTTTCCTTAAAATGTTAACGGAAATTACTGGTTATTCCCTGTATTTATTTGTTTTGATATGCAATGATGATACTTTATAATCTGTCGAAAATATTAGTTTTTTTCATATAAATAATAGCATAAAACATAGCATGCCTCATTTGCATATGCAAATAGCCTGATACCACCGCGCGTCACTATCGGTAAAATAAATAATAAATATTACTAAATGATTATATCTGTATTGCGGGCACTTGTAATTTTCAGAACTGGTGGAATAGTGACACAATTATGCACGTTTTTATTTCATATAAAGAACAGTTTGTGCCTACTGAGTGGGCATGTACCTTTAATATCAAAATACACTTGCCTTAGATTATATTTATCACGTAACTTATTTTGTGGCCACGAAATGAGCATGTATAAAGAGGTATACATACTCGCACACGTTTACATTGTGCCATTATACTGACATCATTCAACCATTGAAGCGTTAACGAAACTAGTTTTAGAATCCGGGTGTACTGAGCTGATTGGAACTTGAAGCATCAAAACAGAAATATATAAATTGGCAAATCATATAAAATAACCAATACGTATTTCAATCCATGGTTGGAGCAAAAACCTATCGGAAATATGTTTTATTGAAAGTGAAAGTAGAATCTCTGATCAATGTAATAATCTTACCGATGTGACACATGGCGATGGATGCGATACGCAAGTCTTCGGTACAAATGAGACTCGACATGCGATATTGTACATATATTCCATAAATAAAGTCAAAAGTTGACAAAACGTTTGACGCCATTTACGAAAAATATTGTAAATTTTGTAAACGTTTTTAACGAAATTACGCATATGTCCGAAGGTTCAAAATCCCGTGGCGTGTCTCAAATAAGGAAATTTATACAACTGTCTGGAATTGTTTCGTCGTATTTTGTTGTCTGACTGCCGTCTTGTAAAACCTGCATGTTGTTGTTCAAAGTCCACCCATATAGGTACATACATATCGGATTTCCTATCTTGTAGTGTTCAACAATACGTATGGTGAAAATTGAAACAACCCAGCAGTCATATTACCGTCATATATCTTCAATTAAACCACCTTACATAGGGCCATCATGAAAACACATTTTTATTTTTATATTATTTCTTTCAAAAAATCCTGATACATTATCTCCCTTTAAACATGTATTCGTGCAATGTATTTATCATACTGATGTGACACATGTCGATGGCAGAACTAATATACCGGCCTCACTACCGTAATCCTAAACACATACATAAATCATAAAACAGGGAAACTAAATAATATTGTTTAAGTGCCTGGGACTGAAAGAAATGGGGATGATTGATTTTGCGACCAGTGTAGATCCAGATCAGCCTGTGCATCCACACAGTCTGATCAGGATCTTCACTGTTCGCCATTCCACCAATGAAACACCCGTCATTCGTCTAAGAAGGACAATAGATCGTTATCAAACTACAGGCGTGTGTTACTTGGTCAGCTACACACCATTTCACCAATCACAGCCACATATGCGCAGTGACTGGGGAAATGGGGCTGATGGTATTTCTGCCTGTTGTCTGTTTCACAAAACCTGTGCAGATTTTACTGTCATATAAACAATGCAAAAACAATATTATTTTCGATAATATTAAATTTCATCAAAATTTAACAGTGAACCTCTTTTTATTTCGTGAAAGTTGACGGTCCAATATTGAGTTTATTCCTCATGTTAAATGCCCATGTTAACATGGGGACTTTTGTCTAATTTCAGAAATAGTGGACGGATTTTCAAAATTTATTTTATTTTCTTAGTTAGATCATTTAAAAGCTACATGTATCTAGCCCCCTACTTTAAATGACCTTATCTGTTGATAGGGCGTTACTCACCTATAAATCAAAGATCAATCAACACGTATCTAGCCAGGTTTCAGAGTCAATTTCCTTTTTTTTTTTGCACCTCCCAGAGCTCCTCCACTTTCTTTTCCCTGATGTTAAAATCCCATAGACAAAGCCCAATTTCGCCACTCACAACGTCACCACGCAACTATGAGACACGTCATGTGATTTGTAATTTTATTACACTCTTGCCAGTTATTTGCATGCGTTTCGCTGTGAGAAAAAATCCGTAAGCAACTCCTTACAAATAATACACCGTGAAGAGAACACCCGTGATTGCACCCTCTTTTATTACAGTGAAAGTAAAGTTATTTGAAAATTTGGGGAGAGTCCAAAAACACATTCCAATCACGAAGGTGTCTTGCACAAGAACATGCCGAATCGGCCAGTGTCGGGATTGGAACTCTGGACCTTTCGTTCCGTAGTCCGATGCTCTACCACTAAGCTATTGCGGCTGACTTGAACACATTCCAAACATGCACTCAAATATATATAGTTCATAGAAATAGCTGCGTAATTTGGATATCACGTTTGACGTCACACACATATTCATACGCACAGGAAAGTTATTTTGCTTACAGTCTCAAAAATATGCATATATATCCGCCGTGAAGTGCAATGAATAGGACAATCCATCGTACATGTTTGAATAGCAGAAATAATACACGAGTATGCGTCGGCTTCCGTGCAAGCAGCTTGTTCTCGCTACCCTCAATCTTTGCTTACGCGGAAGCCGACGCACACTCTTGTATTATTTTCCGCTATTACAAATGTACGATGGAATATCCTCTACTGTATATATTCCGCATGTACTCTGAACATTTTGTCAACTTTTTATTTTATTTATGAAAATTATTGTAAATTTTGGAAACATATTTCATGAAATTATGCAGATGTCGGAAGGTACAACATCACATGACGTGTCTCATATGAGACGTTTACAAACTTAGAGCAAACATGACACACACATTTCAAGCGCTAAATCAAAGGGACGACGATTGAAGAACATTTGATTTGTGGGGTGTATCTCACTTTCCCAACTTGATTTTATTTTCGATCTGTCTAGACAGTCTCACTGTCCCAACCTGAAATGTGCACGTCTTTGATTTACCTGAGTGTATGCTGGGTGTACTGATCAGCAGAAATCCCCGGCCAACACATTTAATTAAATGTAAGAACAGGTAACTAAACTCTGCTCATTAATTATTAATTATTTGACCATCATGTTAGTATTTATAATTTGCTTAATGCTAATATGAAAACGGGCGCTATGACCAGCTTTGTCAGACATTGTATTTGTTAAGTATTACCTGCGAGTATTGGTAGACGTAGATTATACGGAGGAAATAAAGATTATATACATATTATAGAAGTGTTGGACATATAATATGAAAAGGTGCACCACTAGTGCCATAGTTGCATCGTACGGAGCCCCGCAGGGGACATGGATTTTGTTTTATTAATTCGTTCCCTCAATTTAACAATTTTTTCCCTCGATATAACAATTCGTTCCCACGAATTAAAAATTCGTTCCCTGGAATTAAAATTCGTTCCCACGAAATGACAATTCGTTCCTCAAGTTAACAATTCGTTCCATCGAATTAACAATTCGTTCCCACGATATAACAATTCGTTCACACGAATTAACAATTCGTTTCCATGGGAACGAATTGTTAAATTGAGGAAACGAATTATGAATTCGTAAATTGAGGGAACGAAATGGTAATTCGTATGAACGAATTGTTATATCGTGGGAACGAATAGTTAATTCGATGGAACAAATTGTTAATTGGAGGGAACGAATTGTTATATCGTGGGAACGAATTAATAAAACAATATCCATGTCCCATGCTGGGCTCCGTAATGTTAGAGCCTACTTCAGAAACAACTGTCTGTTTCACGAAAGCTGCCCAAATTTTACGGCCATATAAACAATTCAAAAACAATATTTTCTTCGATAGTATTAAATTAAAGGAAAATTTAAGAATGAGCCTTCTTTTTATTTCGTGAAATTTGGTCAAATATTGATTTTATAAGGAAACATTTATTTCTCTATGGGAATTTAACATGCGGGCAAAAGAGGTAGAGGACTTGTGGGAGGAGTCAAAAAAATATTTTTTTTGGAAATTGCCTCCGAAACCTGGCTGGATAGCTGGGAAATGATCTAACTGAGAAAACAAAAGTTAAATTTTAAAAATCGGTCCAGTATTTCTGAAATTCTAAAAAAAATTCCCGATGTTAAATCCCCATCGACATCTTCACTCCGTGAAGATGTCTATGGTGATTTAACATGGGGAAATTTTGTTTTCGCAATAAAATCAATATTTGACCAAAATATCACGAAATAAAAAGAAGGCTCATTCTTAAATTTTGATAACATTTAATATTATCGAAAACAATAATGTTTTCGAATTGTTTATATGGGCGTAAAATTTGGGCAGTTTTCGTGAAACAGACAGTAATTTCTTAATCAAAGTACATGTACTAAATGCACTGAATGGAGGTAGACATAAACATGCACATTGATACGGTAAAGATATGAGAGAATAGATCAACGCGCATGGGCATGGTGGAGTGGGGAATCAAAATATGAATGATGAGAAACATGCACATGACGTTTCAACCCAATAGTTCATATAGTAAAGAAGTTATAAAATAATGGAGTTTACTGATCGCATAAGAAATGAGGCTATCAGTGAAGGATTTTAATCAAGTGCAATTTACATCAACACAAATGAAAAATTATATTGATGGCAAAAACAATGCACGATACATATAACCTATTTTCTGTAGCGGTCACATTTGCATATTTATTACACTAGTGTATTATGAGTTTTAATACACCGTATTGTTACATTGTGAAAGCCTATGGTATGCACTACTAAATGGTTGAGTCTTAGCCAGTCTGCGACTAGTTTAGCCTGAGATTAGCATACACACACTGAGCATGGGCTTTAATGGTCTCTATTGCAATGAAAAATGAAAACACTAAATAGGATAAAAATGAATTTAAGTTGTGTTAAAATATACAAATTATGTGATTTACAACAAAATATGTGCTTAAGAATATGTGATAAATAAGAAAAAATATGCTAATACTGAATTTTAACATCGTATTGTTCATAGATGTCTTGTTTTGTTGTGGTAATAAATATACATGTCCTGTCTTTGAACACCAGTTTATTTCATTTTTATCCCAATGCAGTGCGAAACTTTCCGCTGTGCTGAATGAATAGCAAGTTTGACTTATTATCCCCAATTAAGCATATTGTTAACCATAACAATAGTGTCTCATTTTACAAAACTGCAAACAAAACCCAGATATTTTTTAAGTGAAATATAGAAAGTTGGGAAAGTGATAACACACCGATTTGCAGGAGCCTAGTGGACACAATCCGATGGTGGCTGATATTTGCCATTTCAAATTTTCGCCTCGACAATGTGATAAGTCGCCAAAATAACACTGGTTGACGAGTTGTCTGGATGAAAAGACGACAATACAAAAACTAAAAAAAAAGCGCAACAATAGGCTGAAATAGGCGCCTTGTGGCACCATCTAGGGGATGGGACATTATACAAATGTACGTCAATACCAGAGGTTGTGAGGTCTATCCACACCATAGACGTGAACAATATTAACATAGGATTGCCATCCCACTCGTCTGTCGGATGAGATTTTAAACCGTGGTTTTAGTCTATATATGACCTTATATGTTGCTGGGACGCTAAACCCATACACGTTCACGTTTTCTCTCCCCATATTGACTATTTTTCGAGTTGTCCATTGTCTGGGATAAAAGGCGAAAATGCGAAATGACACATATCAGCCACCATAGAACAAAACATCCGCCTCGCAACTGGCAGATCGAATGTTGGAGCCTCCGCTCAGGCTGATATGACCGGTTCGCGAGCCGCCAGTTTTAATAAATGACACATGTACATATTCCATACACCCACGCCTGCGTTAATCTTGCCAAGACGTCAACGTTTCTGAATATCTACTGGCAATCTCAACTGGCAATCAACCAGTGCTATTGGTTGTGGCTGAGCTGTAGCATTGACGTGTACACCACCGTCTGCGTTAATCTTGCCGAAATATCAACGTTTCCGAACATCTATTGGCAATATAAACTCGCAGGCAAGCAGTTTGATTGGCTGTGCATGAGCTGTAGCACAGCTAAGGCGCAGCAAATCAAGGTGTTTGACTGCAAATACAATATTCAAGTACTTTAAAATAAAACAGAACTTAATAATATTGGACAGATTAACGCAGCTGGCGGTGTACCTGCCTGATGTCTGGCATAGCGCATATCAAGGCCAGAGATCAGTAGCCTATTTCACCAACATTGCAAATTATACTTTTCTAGCAAAGTATACTTTGAAGGAGAAATATTAAATTTTTGGATACATTTATTAATTTTTATTTACTGAATTAATTACATTATCACAGCCATTTTGGCTGTAGTAATGTAATACATTCAGTATACTAATTCTGCATACGTTTAATCATCAAATATATGCAGTCGTTAGTTCTATATGAAATAATGCATTTCAGGAAACATAAATGATTACTCCCTCAAAGTATACTTTGCTAGATAAGTATACTTTGCAATGTTGGTGAAATAGGCTACTGGAAGTGTAGCTAGATCATCTCAGCTATACGGATGTATTTTACTATTTCATCTGTATTTTATATTATCTGTATCCTTCTAGCTGAGAGCCTCCCATTGCATAATATAGTCACAATAACAGCCATTTTGCGAATACAAGGGGAATAAAAGGATACCCCAGGTCAAAGTTGGTTTATTTATATGTTTATATCTGGTCTATGTAAGTGTTTTAACAGAACCGAAGTATTAAACCGCACGCTCGTCATAAAACGCGAGCTCATAATCGACTGGATACCAGTCCCCGCATGCGATCAGTGGTCTACGGTGGCAGCGGTTAGGCACATTCATATCATCATTATAACCACCCCCTTCATGTTCAAACAGCATCATTTATCACCCAAATACACAGCTCGTCGCAAATAACGCATTAAAAGTGGCCCATATAGTCTACGGACTGGAGGCCACTATACTAGTAGTAGTAGACTGGACAACCAACGTGAACCGACGTATTATAATATTAGCTCTGAAAAACTTACCATATCATCGTATAGTACAGTTTGTTTACATTATACAAACGTACTATACGAATATTATACAAACATACGATATCCGTTCGTATATACGATATATCCGTACGGATATGGTACGAATATACAGTGGGTCATCGTGCGGTTAAAATATACCGATGCACCGGTTCATTTCGCTAAGCTAGTCCTGGTGCAATGACCGACTGATCAAGTGCTATTATACTAGTCTTGGTGCGATGCCCGACTGTTCAAGTTCCAAACTAGTCGTGGTGCGATGGCCGACTGATCAAGTTCTAAGCTAGTCATGGTGCGATGACCGACTGATCAAGTGCTATACTAGTCTTGGTGCGACGGCCGACTGTTCAAGTTCTAAACTAGTCGTGGTGCGATGGCCGACTGATCAAGTTCTAAACTAGTCATGGTGCGATGGCCGACTGATCGATTGCTATACTAGTCCAGGTGCGATGGCCGACTGAGCAAGGGCTAAGCTTGTCTTGGTACGATGGCCGACTGATCAAGTTCTAAACTAGTCGTGGTGCGATGGCCGACTGAGCAAGGGATAAACTAGTCTTGATGCGATGGCCGACTGATCAAGTTCTAAACTTGTCCTGGTGCGATGGCCGACTGATCAAGGGCTAAACTAGTCTTGGTGCGATGGCCGACTGATCAAGTTCTAAACTATTCGTGGTGCGATGGCCGACTGATCAAGTTATAAACTATTCCTGGTGCGATGGCCGACTGATCGAGTGCTATGCTATTCCTGGTGCGATGGCCGACTGATCAAGGGCTAAACATGTCTCGGTGCGATGGCCGACTGATCAAGTGCTAAAGTAGTCCCGGTGTGATGGCCGACTGATCAAGTTATAAACGAGTCCTGGTGTGATGGGCGACTGATCGAGTGCTCTACTAGTCCTGGTGCGATGACCGAGTGATCAAGGGCTAAACTAGTCCTGGTGCGATGGCCGACTGATCAAGTGCTAAAGTAGTCCTGGTGCGATGGCCGACTTATCAAGTTCTAAACTAGTCGTGGTGCGATGGCCGACTGATCGAGTGCTATACTAGTCATGGTGCGATGGCCGACCGATTAGGGGCTAAACTGGTCCTGGTGCGATGGCCGACTGATCAAGTGCTAAAGTAGTCCTGGTGTGATGGCCGAATGATCAAGTGCTATACTCGGCATGGCCGACTGATCACGTGCTATACTGGGTATGGTGAGATGGCCAACTGATCAAGTGCTATACTGGGCATGGTGCAATGGGCGACTGATCAAGCGCTATTCTAGTTATGGTGCAATGGCAGACTGATCAAGTGCTCTACTAGTCCTGGTGCGATGGCCGACTGATCAAGTGCTATACTCGGCATGGCCGACTGATCACGTGCTATACTGGGCATGGTGAGATGGCCAACTAATCAAGTGCTATACGTACTGGGCATGGTGCAATGGGCGACTAATCAAACGCTATACTAGTTATGGTGCGATGGCAGACTGATCAAGTGCTCTACTAGTCCTGGTGCGATGGCCGACTGATCAAGGGCTAATCTAATCCTGGAGCGATGGCCGTCTGATCAAGTTCTATTCTAGTCATGGTGAGATGGCCGACTGATCAAGTGCTAAACTAGTCCTGGTGCGATGGCCGACTGATCAAGTTCTAAACTAGTCATTGAGCAATGGCCGACTGATCTAGTTCTAAACTAGTTCTGGAGCGATGGCCGACTGATCAAGTTCTAAACTAGTCCTGGTGCAATTGACGACTAATCTAGTGCTATGCTCGTCCTAGTGCGATGGCCGACTGATCAAGGGCTGAACTACACTCCCGCCTGTGATTCTCTAACCAATAACTGCAATCCAGCGGTCCTTGAATTGCAATTCGTCCCCAAGGAAATTGTAGTCTAATTGCGATCCAATTGTGGTCACGTTTTTGCGGTCATTCTTTCGCGATACCGTTTGTGCGGTCATTATTTCACGGTCCAGTTTGTGCGGTCATTCTTTCGCAATACCGTTTGTGCGGTCATTCTTTCGCTATTTGCGGTAAAAACTTAGCGTTACACATATTTAATGAGCATATCGTATGATCATATAATATTGGTATGTTTTACCGTATCATCGCATAGTACAGTTTGTTTACATTATACAAACGTACTATACGAATATTATACAAACATACGATATCCGTTCGTATATACGATATATCCGTACGGATATTGTATGAATATACAGTGGGGACATCGTGCTGCTAAAATATACCGATGCACCGGTTCATTTCGCATGTAAACATCCGGTTTTCATTTCGATGATCTGCCACAATTTTAAGTATTTCAAAATGAATAAATTTTCAGTTTTACGATACAGAAACAATTTAAAACTGAGGATTGTGAAGTACGGAATCACAGCGCATATACATGTGTGTTCAATTCAGTAATTCATCAGTAATTCATCATTGTACTCCGCACCACCGCCGGGGACACACAACAATGACTACACTACACCCCCCCCCCCCCCGACCACCACTTCTGTCTGTAACGCAGGATGACGTGGCCGACTGATCAAGTGCTAAACTAGTCCTGGTGCGATGGCCGACTGATCAAGTGCTATACTAGTCTTTGTGCGATGGCCGACTGATCAAGTTCTAAACTAGTCGTGGTGGGATGGCCGACTGATCAAGTTCTAAACTAGTCGTGGTGCGATGGCCGACTGATCAAGTTCGAAACGAGTCATGGTGCGTTGGCCGACTGATCGAGTGCTATACTAGTGCTGGTGCGATGGCCGACTGATCAAGGGCTAAATTATTTTCGGTGCGATGGCCGACTGATCAAGGGCTAAACTGGTCCTGTTGCGATGGCCGACTCATCAAGTTCTAAACTAGTCGTGGTGCGATGGCCGACTGATCGACTGCTATGCTAGTCCTGTTGCGATGGCCGACCGTCAAGGGCTAAAGTAGTCCCGGTGCGATGGCCGACTGATCAAGTGCTAAAGTAGTCCTGGTATGATGGCCGACTGATAAAGTTCTAAACTAGTCCTGGTGTGATGGAGGACTGATCGAGTGCTATACTAGTCCTGGTGTGATGGCCGACTGATCAAGTGCTAAAGTAGTCCTGGTGCGATGGCCGACTGATCAAGTGCTATACTCGGCATGGCCGAGTGATCAAGTGATATACTGGGCATGGTGAGATGGCTAACTGATCAAGTGCTATACTGGGCATGGTGCAATGGGCGACTAATGAAGCGCTCTACTAGTTATGGTGCGATGGCAGACTGATCAAGTGCTCTACTAGTCCTGGTGCGATGACCGACTGATCAAGGGCTAAACTAGTCCTGGTGCGATGGCCGACTGATCAAGGGCTACACTAGTCCTGGTGCGATGGCCGACTGATCAATGGCTGAACTAGTCCTGGTGCGATGGACTACTGATCAAGTTCTATACTAGTCCTGGTGCGATGGCCGACTGATCAAGTGCTGTACTACTCCTGGTGAGATGGTCGACTGATCGAATTCTAAACTAGTCCTGGTGCGATGGCCGACTGATCAAGTTCTAAACTAGTCCTGGTGCGTTGGCCGACTGATCAAGTTCTAAACTAGTCCTGGTGCGATGGCCGACTGATCAAATGCTAAACTAGTCATGGTGCGATGGCCGACTGATCAAATCGCATGCCATAATAACTAGATGGCCATGGCCTGCATTTTGTGTCCGCCGAGGCATTTGATAGTACAAACAATTTTTCTTTTTGCAACAAATCATTAGCCCGTTGACGTAAAAATATGCCGCACCCGCCGAGGCTTAGTATGACCAAAAACGTTAAGTAAAAAAACACTTTAACCAAAAGTTTTATCCTGAATGCACACCAATGTGCCGACTATATCGCTCTGTCTGCAAGGGGGCCTAACACAAACTTTAAGGGAAATTTAAAAGTAAATTGACAGTGACATTTGTCACATATAAATAATAATGAAAATATGGGTGACAAATACACAGTATGTGAAGTTTCGAGTGAATTGGTTTGGAGGTTTCAGAGATATAGTGTTATTAAAGAGACAACATCTGAGACAAAATAAACATTAATTCACCATTAATACACATATTTATTGGCATTATTATACATTTTATATCAGACGTAAATGTCCACACTGATATCAGGGGCGATAACCGTGTTTCCTTAACATGTTACTAATATATTACTATTTATTTTTTGATGTGCAATGATCATACTTTATAATCTGTCAAAAACGTTATTTTTCAGAGGATCACATTTAATTAGTATAAGTAATTAAAAAATATCATGCCCCATTTGCCTATGAAAATAGCCTGATATCACCGCGTGTCAATATCAGTGAATAATAAACATTTCTAAATGATTATATCCATATAACGGGCACTCGTAATGTTTAGAACTGGTGGAATAGTGACAAAAGTATACACTTATTTAATTCCAACAAATAATTGAGAATACACATAACTTTAATTGTTGTACCTACTGAGTGGGTATGTACCTTTAATTAGCATAAATAATTAAAAAATATCATGCCTCATTTGAATATGAAAATAGCTTTATACCACCGCTAGTCATTATCAGTAAAATAAATATTACTAAATGATTATTTATTGATAGCGTGCACACGTAATTTTTAGAACTGTGGAATAGTGACACAATTATACACTTATTTAATTGCTATAAAGAACAGTTTGTGCCTACTGAGTGGGAATGTACCTTTAAAACTTTAACCTTAAATAAAAAAAAAATAACCAGACTCACGAAGTGACGTACACATTGATGTACGTACGTATGTAGGTCAATGTGACAACTATATCGCACGGTCCACATGCAGGCATGTCACTTTGAAAATTTGACCTGATATTGGGCGCAGGGGTTGCAGGGGTTGAGCATAGAATGCAAATATGGATGATGATAAACACACATGTGAAGCTTCGAGTGAATTGGCGAAGCAGTTTCTGAGATATAGTGTTCTTAAAAAACGTTAACTACGGTAAATAAAAACCAGATGTCCATGGCCCGCATGTCGAGCACACCGAGGCATTTGATGGTCTCGGAGTATATTTATTTGTAATTTGAATTAAGTTATGTAAAAGCTTTAACGCAAATTTGAAAGTCATTTGACCTTGATCTTGGGCATGTGGGTCGCATGCGTGGGATAGAATATGAAAATATGGATGATAATAAAGAATTATCTGAAGTTTGAAGCAAATTTGAGTAAGTGTTGTGGAGATATAAGGTATGCAAAAACTTTAACTCAAATTTCAAAGTCATTTGACCTTGACCTTGGGGCACAGGGGCCGCATGAGTGGGGCACATAATGAATATATGGATGATGACTAATAAGCATTTGATGTTTCAAGTCAATGTGACTTAGGATATGGTATTTAAAAACATACACCGATTTCGGACGGACTGACGCACGGACTGATGCACGGACGTCATTGTGATCAATAAGTCTAGCTTTCCGCAAGCAGGCTCGGCAAAACAACTACAGATGGATGTCAATGCACAGACTATATCGCACTGTCCGCAGGCGGTCGCGACAAAAATTGTCCAAACCCTTTTTAAGGGTGCATGCCCACTCAGTAGGCTAAGAATGCTCTTATGGGAATTAAATAAGTGTATAATTGTCACTATTCCACTAGCTATAAACATTATGAGTGCCCGCTATACAGATATAATCATTTGGTAATATTTATTTTACTGATAGTGACGCGCGGTGGTATCGGTATTTTCATGTCCAAATGGGGCATGATATTTTATAATTATTTATACTAATTAAATGCATCAATGCATCAATTGAAACAAAATTGACAGATTATAAAGTACGATCATTGCACATCAAAAAATAAATACAGAGAATAAATAGTAATTTCCGTTAACATTTTAAGGAAACACGGTTATCGTCCCTAATTTTCTTCTGATATAAAATGTATAATAATGCCAAACAATACGTGGGTAATGGTAAATGATTGTTTATCTGGCCAGATGTCTCCGATGATGTCTCTGACATAAAGAACATTTTGTGCCTACTGAGAGGGCATGTACCTTTAACGCTAGCTCCGCACTGTCCCGTGAGACCTATGCATGTGTTAAGTTTCATAAAAAATATTGCAAAAGGTGTTCGCGTTATGCTCCGGACAAATCAGTGCGCGAACAAACATAGGGAGATAACTAAACTAGAAAATGTGTTCATAGAACACTGATACCTCACATATCGCTTTGATAGTAAACAAGGCAAAATTCCAGTGTCCAAAAGGGAGAGATAATCCATGACACGGGGTTCGAATCAAAAATTGAAATAAACTTTCCGCATCTACTCATCATACGAAAGCTGCATATCAAATTTCAGTGCTGTAGCTATTACAAAAGTTTTAAGAGTTACAAGGCAAACTTTTCAAATTCTAATTAAAAAAGGGTGAGATAATCCATGACTCGGGGGTCGAATCAAAATAAACGTTGCAAATCTACTCATCATAAGGAAGCTACATACCAAGTTTCAGGTGTGTAGCTATTAGGGTTTAAAAGTTTTACGAGCTACAAGCCAAAATTGGAAAATTCTAACGGTATAATATGGCAAACATTAGCACCAATTTAGCGTTTTGTTTACCTTTTTCGTCGGTATCAAATTACGTTTTCCTATTATGTTAACATTATTTCGACGCGATCCTATAGTCGACATGACAATTTCTGACATCAACACAACTTTTCATAATGTCTTTCAATTTCAAGCTGCAAGGACACTGTGTATTGCATATTAACCATAATAACATGGTGAACATAGTGATAATAATTTTAAAGGAAAAGCATATTTTAATTTAATTTAATAAAAAAAAAATAAAAAAAATAATTTGGAATTAGATTTCTATTACTGCAAACGTTCTGCTCTGGCTGTTGATTTCTATTGGCCCGAATCAAATTTTGTGAAGATAATATTTATTCCGGTGATAGCCATTTCTTTAAAATAAAACGGTTTACTTGAGTCACAGAGTGAGAAAGATAAATAACGGCGCGGAATCGAACTAGGGACCTCATGTTTACCGTACCATGCCCATGGCTCTACCGAGCAAGCTAACAAGGCACATATCATACACACTTGATCCCCATAGTCAGTTGGGTACTGTGACATTCTTCTCCGCCAAATTGAAATTTGTCCTCGTATTCCATGTTTAATTTTGTCTCCGAATTCCATATGTTTGGGTACAATTTTGGGAGTATTTATCAGTCACGGTCCTTCGTTGGGCAACAATTGTCACTGGGCAGACATATTTCCACCCTGAATTCCATATTTGTGGAACATTTCTTCATCAGTCACGACTCCACTTTGGGAGTAGTTGAGGCAAGTAACTGCAGAATACTCATGCAATTATCGTCCGTACCCAGAGTTACGGTGCTCCATAGGTTTTTCCTGCAGAATACCGAATCGGATCTCATTCGCGCTTTAGCTTTTAATTGTGACATATATTTATGCACTTATTACACAGAAATGAATGTAAGTATAATACTGACATTTCTTTCAATTGAAAAATACAGAAAATATGTCACAATTAACAGTTGAAGTGCAAATCAGATGTGAGTTGGTACTTTGCAGGGGAAACCTACGGAGAGCACCATAACTCTCGGTACGGACGATACGGGAGTATTTTGCAGAGTTACTTCCCGCAACTACGTTGGGCGCTAAATGTCACAGGGTGAGAAAGATGCACACCAGCCCGGAATCGAACCGGGGATCTCCGGTTTACCACACCATCGCTCTACCTACTGAGCAAACCGGGCACAAATACACACTTATTCACCATCATGACCATAGTGACCACTATTCAACCAAACATTCACAAGCTAGAAGTTATGCCAAATTATTACAGTCAATGTCACAGATTATGCTCTTGGCGACATTAGCGGACACAAATTTGTCCATCAATTTGATCAAATAAACAACGGAATCTGACAGATAACACTACGACGGCGCATGGAAACATCATTATTCTGGTACTTGGAATCAAAATAGTGGATACTAAGATCAATATGTGAGGCGCTGACAGAACCTTTAACATTTTGTTATCACGATAGCAGCTACAGGGATTGTTGGACGCATTTAGTTAGAGAAACAATCCGCATTGGATAATATACTAAGTGACATTTTGTTATAACAGGCACCAACATAGAGGATTAAATTTGCGACAATGTTTGATTCTGGATTTTCTGGACAGGTGACACAAATCGGAGCTGGATAAGAACCGACAGACGTGATTCTGAATATGTGTGCTTGGTCTGTGGTTATTCTTCCAGATCATGTCATGCATGTTTTAATTTCACGTCATGTCAAAGCAGCACTATTGAACATAATGAATAACTTTAATATTCTACACCAGAATTAAAGTTCATTCATCGTCTGATGTGTAACTGATGAATTAAGGTAAGTTACCTATATATGACAACTTTTGCCTCACTCATTTTTATGCCCCACAACGATAGTGGAGGGGTCATTTAGTGTTACCCTTGTCCGTTCTTCCGTACGTCACCAACCTAGTAACTCGTACAAATTTTAATAGCTACAGACCTGAAACTGGTGCATGTATGTTTGATTCGACCACATGGTCATGGATTATCTCCACCTTTTCAAGTTAGAATTTTCCAATATTGGCTTGTAGCTCGTAAAACTTTTAAACCCTAATAGCTACACACCTGAAACTTGGTGTGTAGCTAGCTTCCTTATGATGAGTAGATATGCAAAGTTTATTTTGATTCGACCACCGAGTCATGGATTATCTGCCCCTTTTTAACTTAGAATTTGAGAATTTTGCCTTGTAGCTCGTAAACTTTTTGTAATAGCTGCAGCACTGAAATTTGATATGTAGCTTCCTTATGATGAGTAGATGCGGAAAGTTTATTTCGATTCTTGATTCGAACCCCGTGTCATGGATTATCTCTCCCTTTTGGACATTTGAATTTTGCCTTGTTTACTATCAAAGCGATATCTGGGCACAAAATGTTCTTTATAGCAATTAAATTAGTGTATAATTGTGTCACTATTCCACCAGTTCTAAAAATTATGTGTGCCCGCTATCCATATATAATCATTTAGTCATATTTATTTTACTGATAATGACTAGCGGTGGTATCAAGCTATTTTCATATTCAAATGAGGCATGATACTTTTTAATTAGTTATGCTAATTAAAGGTAAATACCCACTCAGTTATTTGTAGGAATTAAATAATTGCATAATTTTGTCACTATTCCTCCAGTTCTAAAACACGCGGTGATATCAGGCTATTTTTATAGGCAAATGGGGCATGATATTTTTTAATTACTTATAATAATTAAATGTGATCCCCTGAAAAAATAATGTTTTCAACAGATTATAAAGTACGATCATTGCACATCAGAAAATAAATAGTAATTTCTTGGTAACATTTTAAGGAAACACGGTTATCGCCCCTGATAGCAGTGTGGAAATTTACGTCTGATATAAAATTTATAATAATGCCAATAAATATGTGTATTAATTGTGAATTAATGTTTATTTTGCCCGAAAATGTCTCAGATGATGTCTGATATAAAGAACATTTTGTGCCTACTGAGTGGGCATGTACCTTTAAGAACACTATATCTCTGAAAGCGCTTCACCAATTCACTCCAAACTTCACATACTGTGAATTTGTCATCCATATTTGCATTATTATTTATATGTGCCCAATGTCACGGTCAAATTACTTTGAAATTTTCCTTAAAGTTTGTGTTGGGCCCGCTTGCAGACAGAGTGATATATTCGGCACATTGGTGTGCATTCAGGATAAAGCTTTTTGGCTAATGTGTTTTTTTAGTTAAAGTTTTTGGGTATACTATTAAAGCCTCGGCGGGTGCGGCATGTGTTTACGTCAACGGGCTAAAGCTTTGTTGCAATACAAAAATTGTTTGTACTATCAAATGCCTCGGCGGGCACGACATGCAGGCCATGGCCATCTAGTTAGTATGGCATGCGATTTGATCAGTCGGCCATCGCACCATGACTAGTTTAGCACTTGATCAGTCGGCCATCGCACCAGGACTAGTTTAACACTTGATCAGTCGGCCATCGCACCAGGACTAGTTTAGAACTTTATCAGTGGGCCATCGCACCGGGACTAGTTTAGCCCTTAGTCGGCCATCGCACCAGGATAGTTTAGAACTTGATCAGTCTGCCATCGCACCAGGACTAGTTTAGCACTTGATCAGTCGGCCATCGCACCAGGACTAGTTTAGAACTTGATCAGTCGGCCATCGTACCAGGACCAGTTTAGCATTTGATCAGTCGGCCATCGCACCAGGACTAGCTTAGAACTTTATCAGTGGGCCATCGCACCGGGACTAGTTTAGCCCTTGATCAGTCGGCCATCGCACCAGGATAGTTTAGAACTTGATCAGTCGGCCATCGCACCAGGACTAGCATAGCACTTGATCAGTCGGCCATCGCACCGGGACTAGTTTAGCACTTGATCAGTCGGCCATCGCACCAAGACTAGTATAGAACTTGATCAGTCGACCATCGCACCAGGAATAGTTTAGCCCTTGATCAGTCGGCCATCGCATCGGGACTAGTTTAGCACTTGATCAGTCGGCCATTGCGCCATGACTAGTTTAGCACTTGATCAGTCGGCCATCGCACCAGGACTAGTTCAGAACTTGATCAGTCGGTCATCGCCCCAGGACTAGTATGGCACTTGATCAGTCGGCCATCGCACCGGGACTAGTTTAGCCCTTGATCAGTCGGCCATCGCACCAGGACTAGCATAGCACTCGATCAGTAGGCAATCTCACCAGTACTAGTTTAGAACTTGATCAGTCGGCTATCGCACCAGGACTAGTTTAGCCCTTGATCAGTCAACCATCGCACCAGGAATGAGTTTAGCCCTTGATCAGTCGGCCATCGCACCAGGACTAGTACAGCACTTGATCAGTCGGCCATCGCACCAGGACTAGTTTAGCCCTTGATCAGTCGACCATCGCACCAGGAATGAACTTAGCCCTTGATCAGTCGGCCATCGCACCAGGACTAGTATAGCACTCGATCAGTCAGCCATTGCACCAGGACTAGTTTAGAACTTGATCAGTCGGCCATCGCACCAGGACTAGTTTAGCCGTTGATCAGTCGGCCATCTCACCAGGAATAGTTTTGCCATTGATCAGTCGGCCATCCCACCGGGACTAGTTTAGCCCTTAATCAGTCGGCCATCGCACCAGGACTGGTATAGCACTTGATCAGTCGGCCATCTCACCAGGACTAGTTTAGAACTTGATCAGACGGCCAAATGTAGATGGCTGGTGTGTGTGGGGGATCATTTGTTTGTGTCCCCGGTGGTGGTGCAGAGTACAATGATGAATTGCTGATGAATTACTGTATTGAACACACATGTATAAGATGCACTGTGATACGTACTTCACAATCCTATATATTTTAACTGCACGATGACCTCACTGTATATTCATACCATATCCGTACGGATATATCGTATATACGAACGGATATCGTATGTTTGTATAATATTCGTATATTACGTTTTTAGAAATGTAAACAAACTATACCATACCATACCATACCATACCATACCATACCATACCATACTATACTATACTATACTATACTATAATATACGCCACGCCACGCCACGCCACGACACGCCACGCCACACCCTCGCCACAATACACTACACTACACTACACTACACTACACACAACTACACTACACTACACTACACACACTACACTACACTACACTGCACTGCACTGCACTGCACTGCACTGCACTGCACTGCATGCAATGCAAATGCAATACAATACACTCCTACAATACTGACAATACAAATACACTACAATACACTACAACTCACTACACTACACACACACATACACTATACACTACACTACACTACATACACACACTACACTACACACACTGCACTACACTACACTACACTTCACACACTACTACACTACACTACTAAACAACACTACACTACACACATACACTACACTACACTACACTACACTACACTACACTACACTATACACTACACACTACTAACACCACTACACTAACTACACACGATGATACTGTACAAACGTACGATATGCTCATTAAATATACCAATACTATACGATTACGATATGTATACGATATTAGTACGTACAAATAGGTAAGGAGCAGAAAAGCGCTTCTGTATGTATCCGGCTTCTTACGCCAAAGGTCAATGTCACATAATTTCACTTAGTATTTACGCTTAGCAAATATGTTTACCTTGTGTCTTTGTAACCACTTCATACATTTCAACAATATGCCGCCAGTGGCAGCCGCGTTCGATAGACTCGTTTCTTGTTTATATATATTTTTATATGTGAATACATTTCAGAAAGATGTACATAATGTTGTGGCACTGACGTTAATGTTTCCGGCATATGACCATACAGGAAGACTACACCTTCAGGATAGGAAGTGCGTTGTATGTGTCGGCATGCGAAGGGTAATCCAACGATCGGGGTTCGTCCTTACCAGAATGCCGACTTGCCTGGTTTGGCCCTCCTGTACAATTTGACTTCCGATACTTGAGAGCTAAATCATGTTATGCCAGATTAAGAAATAAGATTGGAGCTAAGTGAGTGGTGTGGCAAGGACCTGGCACCCGGTCAGGAATGAGGAATATTCTGACTTTATGGCTGAATATATATTTTCTGTAAATATTGATTTCAGATTTTGGGAAGTTCTCTCAGACATTATGGACAGGTTGAATGGCGCCAGGTGTATTTAGCTCAGCATGCTACTGTTCTTCTACCAATCCCAAATATTCTATACCCGGCCTTAAATGACCGTAGGCTGTTAAGTTTTCAGATTTTGTTTTATCGCATGTTTTAGCCTGGTCTTGATTACCATGAAGGCCTCTTTTTGTCTGATACGTTTTTGTTTGCTTTGTCATTTTCTTAACATTTAGAGCATTTATATTTTTGGGAAAATTATTTAATTGCTTGAAATGCAGTAATTATTTACTGGTTACATTCCTTCGGGTTTTGTTAAGTAATTATTTGCATGTGGGTTATTACTTATGTCACCGACTACAAGTAGAATTTTTCCGTTCGCAAATTGCATAAACCCAGTATAATTATGTGTCAATAGTTTTCTATATGTACAAGGGCCCGGCTGATACACTGATTCAGTATAGCCCAATATCCGCCTGTACATCCACTGATCAGCCTGTACATCCACTGATCAGCCTGTACTGTACATCCACTGATCAGCCTGTACTGTACATCCACTGATCAGCCTTACTGTACATCCACTGATCAGCCTGTACTGTACATCCACTGATCAGCCTGTACATCCACTGATCAGGGTCTACGCATAATACTATCCCACCAATCGATAATTGGATTAATCCTGCTATGCAATCAATACAAAATAATTGACCATCATGCTAGTGACATCGCGTAGCGATTTTCACGAAAAATATGAAAATATTTTGTAACGAATACGGATAAAATAAGGTAATGTAACACAATTTTTGTGTTGTTTATTGAATTATATTAATTATCATTATTATTCATTATACTACATTATACAAACTATATACTATCAAAAACTTATAAATACATAAATTAAAAATTAGACCTGATTATTTCGGGGCCGGTTTGACCAAATATGGGCCGTTTTGACCATTTATTTTGGACGGGGGGCCGGTTTGACCAACTTAGGGGGGCTGTCTTGACCAAATACGGGCCATTTTGACATGGGGCCGTTTTGACTGTAATCCATTGCTACACTGTGGCACAATTTTATGTCATTCCGATAGTTTGGTAAACAATTATTCCGAATATAGTCAAAATGTGTAAAATCCTCAGACCCTACTGTTGGAATAGCTGTCTTATTTACTAAATCAACCGTTCAACTAAGAAACTAACCTGTCATGATGTCACTGGATAGTTTTGCTTCAAGTTTAATGCCAATTTTGCTATGCTGATCCAGAATGCTGTTCGCCATTTTGTTTACACTACCAGACGCGCAGCATTGGCAGAAACAAATGTACAGTGTTCCGTTAAGGCCATCGTAATATCGCTACCTGGTCGATACTACGACAGTACGATACTACGATGACGATAGTACGATAATACGATGACGATAGTACGATGCTACGATGACGATAGTACGATAGTACGATAGTACGATACTACAATGACGATACCACAATGGCGATAGTACGATACCACGATGAAGATAAAGCGATACCACGATAGTACGATGACGATACTACGATATTATATCGTACTATCGTCATCGTAGTATCGTACTATCGTCATCGTACTGTCGTGATCTCGTAGTATCGACCCGATAGCGATATTACGATGGCCTTAACGGAACACTGTTTATCGTACTATCGTCATCGTAGTATCGTACTATCGTCATCGTAGTATTGTACTATCGTCATCGTAGTATCGCCTTCCGGATGGACATGCGCATTCGCATCAAAACAATGGATGACGTGGTAATTCGCCGGTATTTTTATGCATATAATCATCATTACATTTATGCAATTTCATTTAATAGGTATTTAAGATAGATTTTTGAAAAATTAATCTTGTTTGCGCCGATTGTGCCGAAATTCTTGTTTGCGCTATTAACAAGGTGTGTGATCACGTGGTTTCCGCACCCGATTTTCCGACGTGACGTAATCTGTGACGTCATTTTTACAGTCGATTTTTATTAAAATCTTCCTAACAAACGGACGGATTTTGATGATATGTAGCGCACCAAATACGATGGCATACAATAACTTATACATTTCACAAAGAATCGAGTACCGTTTATTTCCTACATTCACGTGCTCTAGTTTTTATTTACATTTACGGTAACTGATTCTGTCCATCCAGAAGGTGATACAACGATGACGATAATACGATTCTACGATGACGATAGTACGATACTACGATGACGATAGTACGATAGCACGATGACGATAGTACGATACTCCGATACACAGTGTTCCGTTAAGGCCATTGCAATATCGCTATCGGGTCGATACTACGAGATCACGACAGTACGATGACGATAATACGATACTACGATGACGATAGTACGATACTACGATGACGATAGTACGATATAATATCGTAGTATCGTCATAGTACTATCGTGGTATCGCGTTATCGTCATCGTGGTATCGTACTATCGCCATCGTGACATCGTAGTATCGTCATTGTAGTATTGTAATATCATACTATCGTCATCGTAGTATCGTACTATTGTCATCATAGTATCGTACTACATGTATCATACTATCGTAGTATCGACCCGATAGCGATATTACTATCGCCTTAACGGAACACCGTACAAATGTGATGTTGCCAACACACGTGTGATATCATACATCACACAATTTACGTTACTTAGTGACGTCAGAATATTTTGACATTTTACCTGCTCAGACGTCTTTGAACTGCGTTGAATATTCACGAATTTTTTACTGAATATGGGGATGTTAAAGGTACATGCCCACTCAGTAGGCACAACATGTACTTTATATGAGAGACATCACCTGATACATTTTCTGACAAAATAAACATTCACTCACCATTATCCCACGTATTTATTGGCATTATTATACATTTTATATCGGACACTTATTTCCACACTGATATCAGGGGCGATAACCGCGTTTCCTTAAAATGTCTGCTGACATTAATATTTATTCTCTGTATTTATTTTTAGCTCACCTGAGCGAAGCTCATGTGAGCTATTGTTACCGCAATGTGTCCGTCAGTCCGTCCGTCAGTGAACATTTTTAAACGTCTTCTCCTCGGTAACCATCTGGCCTATGCTCACCAAACTTCATGATCATGGTCCTTATGTAGGGGGATTACAAAATTTTTAGAATCACGTCATTATGTAATCCAAGATGGCCGCCGTCTAAACATAGCACAAATTCTTCAAAAATCTTCTTCTCAAGAACCGCCAATCTGATTACGACAAAACTTGGTAGAAATGATCGATGTACAATGCTCTTTCAAAGATGTTACAATAGTGACACCGGGGTCAAAATTGGGCGTGGCCCGTGGGGTCAAATTGGGGTCAAATTGTATTCTTGACCGAATATGGTTATGTCATACATCACAGCGAATGTATCAACGTGGCAATCACTCTGGTGCGTTTTTTGTAGACATCGGATGGCTATGTCATCCAAGATGGCCACCGAAAGGTCAAAAGGTCGTTCTAAACATAGCATGCTCTGGTGCAATATTTGTCGGAACATAGCATGCTCTGGTGCAATATTTGTCGGAACATAGCATGCTCTGGTGCAATATTTTTCGGAATCGGATGATTATGTCATCCATGATGGCCGCCAAATGGTCCTTTTTTTCGAGATTTTGAACATATTTTTTTCAGGAACCACATGGCCGATGCTGGCCAAACGTCACAGTAAGTTAAGATCCTTGGGTGAAGCATTTTCAGATGTGGGGGGTGAAAGACATCGCTTTATCCAAGATGACCGCCATCAAAACATTTTTAAAACACATATGAACTCAATGTCACATTCTCCGCTGGTGTTCATCGAGTCAGGTGAGCGAATTAGGGCCATCATGGCTCTCTTGTTTTACTGATAGTGACGCGCGGTCGTATCAGGCTATTTTCATATGCAAATGAGGCATGATATTTTTTAATTATTTATACTTATTAAATACGTCACCTGAACAAATAATTTTCGACAGATTATAAAGTCTGATCATTGCACATCAAACAATACATACGGAGAATAAATAGTAATGCCCGTTAACATTTTAAGGCAACATTGTTATCAGTGTGAAGATTTACGTCGGCTATAAAATGTATAATAATGCCAATCAATACGTGGGGTAATGGTGAATGAATGTTTACTTTGCCAGAAAATGTCTCAGATGATGTCTCTGTAAAAAAACATGTTGTGCCTACTGAATTGGCATGTACTTTTAATGACATATACATATATGTGTGCGCAGAATAGCCAACACCATTGTACCTATCTATGAAGTAGGACAAATAACTATTCAAACACAATTTTTGAAATGCCAGTGTCTGCAAATTCTGCCAGCCTAATTGCTTTCGAAACAAGTTTAGATGTCAGTATCATGCCCGTATTTAGTCCAAATTCCAGCAGCATACCAGCCGAGGCAGTTCAAAGACGTATGTGCATGTTAAAAGTCTCATAACATTCAGACATCAGTAATGTATGATGTATGATTTCTAACATCATGTTTATTTCTGATAATTCTGCGCGTCTCGCGGTGTAAACAAAAATGAAGAGCGTACTGCAAAATTGGTACTACACTTCAAGCAGTATAGTTGTGAACTGTAACTCTTGCAATGTACTCCCGTACTATTCGCAGCCAGAGTTACAATTCCACTCATGGCTTCCTCTCAGTCTGCACTCTGCAGAATAGCGAATCTGATCTAATTTGCGCTTTAGTAGTTAAATGTGACTCACTGACATATTTTACATCTGAAAAAAATTGTTTATAAACATAATACGACAAGTACAAACTAATGATTCCAAAAAAATTGTTTCATATAAATTAATTACACTAGCGTCTATACTGGGAATTATTTTCTAAATGTGGTATAGTATTATCATTTCAGAACATACTGATACATATATAGCGAAAATGCCAAATTATGCCATACCAAATTATCTGCCCTGCTTATCACAGGTTCTAAAGGCATGTACTTGAATGTAGCGCATGTTTTGGGGAATGTGATTAAATAAAATGGTGTGATTTATTGATAATATGTGGCTGTGACTGGAGAAATTGGGCTTATGAGATATGTGACCAGTGTAGCTTCTTAACACTCATGTAGCCTGATAATGATATATATTACTTGTTAGAAGCATGACGGGTGTTTCAGTGATGGAATGACGAGCAGTGTAGATCCTGATCAGATTGCGGATGCGCCGACCAGTCTGGTTATACATTGGTTGCCCAATTTCTCAAGTAACAGCCACATATATGTCATTTACTGCGCATGAATTGTAATTATTGGATATTACCGTTGTATCTGAGGCACAGTCAGTACTCACAGTTTTAAGGGACGTTGAACATTTCCTTCCAGCAAATGGCGGTTACTCACTACATAAATTCATTCAAGCGGGAGAACATTATTTTGTATAACAGACGTCCCTTAGAAGACACGCATCACCTAATGAGTTTACAACCAGTGTAGTCCCTGATCAACCTGTGCGTTTGTAGTCTGTTCAGTGCATACATGTACACTGGTCGCTAATGCATTTGATCAAACATAATACGGTATACTCTACGGTATACTTTTCTATATCTGTTTCAGTTTGACGTAGATGTTTTGTTGAATCCGGACAATAAATCTCTTCAGTATGACCTGCCACTGTGCATCAATATCTTTACCTCGTTGGAACACTCTTGTCACAGTCAAACTCAATCACAGAAACTCTGGCATGCAAATATCTGACATCGAGTGTGAAATCTTGCATCACAACATTTGTGAAATCCTGTATCACGTAGCGAGAAAACCTGCGTCAGATCATGAGTGAAAACCTGCATGTGTGACAATACTTGTGAAAAATTGTGTTAAAGCATGTGTGGCTTCCTGTGTCTGATCACTCACGAGCTGCTGAGATCCGTGTTACATCATTTCTGAGATCCGCAGCGTCACCATGATCACATCACTTGTCAGATCCTATGTGACAACACTTCTGAGATCCTGTGTCACACCGAATGTGAAATTATGCGTCACATCACATGTAAGATCCCGCGTCACATCACTCGTGAGTTGCTGAGATCTTGCGTTACATAATTTCTGAGATCCGCAGCATCACCATGATCACATCACTTGTGAGTCCCTGAGATACTGCGTCACATCATTTGTCAGATCATGCGTGACAACACTTCTGAGATCCTGTGTGACACCAAATGTGAAATTATGCGTTGCATCACGTGTGAGATCCCGCGTTACAAAATGTACTGACTTGGAGAAATGTACAATATATCCTGGACAAAAGTAAATCACTTGAATCGAACGAAGGAAATTTCCTACGATCGGTTTCTGATTTTTCTGTAAAACAAATATGACTGATCTAAAAAGATTGATTTTTTAGGTTTAATTGTGGGAAATTTCCAACGTTCAATTCAAGTGATGTACATTTTGATATTGTCAAAGTTTTATGTTTTGAATATCAGTGTTGAAATGTATTGACTTTGAGAAATTTACATTATATCCTGGACAAAACTAAATCACTTGAACGGAACGTAGGAATTGTCCTACGATCGGTTTCTGACTTTTCCGTAAAACAAATACGACTGATCTAACATTTTTGTGTTTTATGTTTTAAATATCAGTGTTGAAAGTTACATGTATTAACTTAGAGAATTTGACAATATATCCTGGACAAAAGTAAATCACTTGTCAATGAATGGAACGTAGGAAATTTCCTATGATCGGTTTCTGACTTTTCTGTAAAACAAATACGGCTGATAAGGATTTTTTAGGTTTAATTGTGGAAAATGTCCTACGTTCAATTCAAGTGATGTACATTTGGATATTGTCGAAGTTGTATGTTTTGAATTTCAGTGTTGAAAATTATTAACTTAGAGAACTTTGACAATATATCCTAGATAAAAGAAAATCACCTAAATCGAACGTAGGAAATTTCCTACAATGAAAACTATGATTAATCAACATGTTTA
The DNA here is from genome assembly GCA_029237695.1 of Conchocele bisecta. Classification (NCBI taxonomy): domain Eukaryota; kingdom Metazoa; phylum Mollusca; class Bivalvia; order Lucinida; family Thyasiridae; genus Conchocele; species Conchocele bisecta. Next base: position 19,772,866 of record CM055280.1, on the reverse strand, counting down.
GTTCATTGTATTCGGAAATTGTCGGAGTTGTATTTTTTTGCATTTCAATGTCCAATTTGTAATTATTTTGTTAAATTATACATTCTGTATTTCAATTGTGACAAATTTCCCACAATCCAGTTTATATTTATTAAATAAATCGTTAATGAACAAACTTTTTGTGTTTGCTGTCAATAATTATGAAAACCTGTAAATGGAGAGTTTCAAATGTAGAACATTTCCTACAATGCCAGGTCAAAACTGCTCAAACCTGGAAATTATCATAAAATAAGGTTGAATTTGATGAGCTTCCAATTTGAGAGTTTGACCACATTGGTCAAACTTGGAAATCGGTTGTGTCGAGAGAGCAAAAAAGTGAGCGAAAAAGGGATTTATTTGGAAAACAAATCCCTTTTTATTTGGTATTCTGTTAAATGTGCACTTGAAGTAATACAATGTACTCAACTGACAACTGATTCAAAATTGCCGGGCGGAGCGTAGCTGTTACGTATGTAATTAATTCATAGAGCTGAGTTCTACATCAGACAGTGTGCCAGCCGCACAACTTTGATTTTGGACAGAAATATCAAATTAAATATGTGTCTGGTATGCACATAACAAAGTGAATGAAACAAAACCATGGCTTAATAGACCAGCAAGAGAAATATGTCGCCTGGAAACTTGGTATAGTGGCTATGAAAATGCAGTATATATTAATTATAAACAGCATAAACTCAGGTTAGTATGCACATTCACAAGACAGCATGGATGTGCAGTCTGATCTAGAATTCGCATGACTACATGAATTCACGTTTGCTAGCAACCTTATTGTTCGTATCCTAACACATACTAGTATGGCTATTTCAAATAATTAGTAATTTGTAATTGTAGTATGTATTAAATGAGCCGTCTCTTATAATTATTACAGAATGGCAATTATGAATGTACCTGTATTGTTCTATTGCTATGTATTTTATGACGTACAGTTGATGAGACGTAAATAAACAATTGAACAGCCAATCGTGATCCCAAACGGTAGATTTCTTAAACCTTGGTGGGCACTTTGCGGCAGAAACCACCGTTAAGAATCCCAAACTAGGGTTTATGATGGCCTAAACCACGGTTTGAGCTTAAATCCCAGGTTAGACAGCATAAACCCTAGTTTAAACCCAGTCTAAACCATGGTTTAGGCTCCCAAACTCCAGTTTGAGCAATTATTGTGCATTTGGCAAGAAACTGCCATTTGCGATCGTAATTCAATACAAAGCTTAAACCTGAGTTTGAACCCAAACCATAGTTTTAAGAAAAATAATTCCAAACGTGATCCCAAACGGTAGTTTTCATAAGCCCTGGTTTGGGCAATTAGTGTGCACTTGGCGGCAGAAACCACCGTTTAGACTCTCACACTAGGGTTTCTGATAGCTTAAACCACGGTTTGAGCTTAAACCATGTAAACCAGGGTTTAAGTTCAATGTATGGTTTCCATTGGACGAATGTTTATAAATGTTTAGTTTTGATTGACTAACAGAAATTCCTTCCCGCTGGAAGCGTAGTTACCATTGGTTAGATCATTTGGAAAGTCGGCTTTTCATTAGCTAACGTGTTTTCGCGCGTCTGCAGCAACGATCGAATACTGAAATGGTGGCAAAAATTTACAAAGGATATTTTAATAATTGCAAAATTAATATATTGTCTTATAATTTAATATAAGACGAATGTGAACATATTTTCCTGCTCTCTTGCCTGTCATTATCAGCATATTTTCCAAATTTATGAACGATAGCTGCATACTATAGGTGGGAAACTGTGACGTCAGTTAAGAAGGGTGAACTTAGAACATATGTCTCCAGTGTATACCCTACTCATAATAATTATTGTACTTTTACATTCAGCAGATTGTTACTAATAAACATAACAAAAGCTGTATCGACTCAACGACCACCAGCGTACGTACGGCCTGATCAGCTATATTGAGCTATACTGGTGGGCTATATCGTAAGGCACTTGCTGTATAATCACCAATTGACAATAAACATCCGGGTATCACACCTTGGTGCAAATAATGGATTCAAATGTCATAAACGCAGTACATGTTATCAATCCACGCTGATCAGAATACCGACAATCGGTAGATCTGATTAGTCTGATCAGCTTTCATATATACACGGGCTGCTGAGAATATCACCAAATTGTATACCAGTGTAGTGCCTGATCAGCATGCTCATCAAATTGGAACGACCAGACTATCGTTAATATATACAACAGTGTAGACCCTGAGCAGCCGGCATATCTAGATGGGTTCACCAGACTGTCAGAAATGTAGTCAGTGTATTCCAAGATCAGCCGGTATATCTAGCTAGGTTGACCAGACTATCAGACAAGGGTTGTTGGATCGAGCCTGACTAGCGGCGTGCGTTGTGTCCTTGAGCAAGACACTTTATCCACACTGCTCCAGTTCACCCAGCTGTAAATGTGTACCGATAATTCGTTGTTGCTCTGTAAATACGAATTACCGGTTTCTCTAAAAAATCTCTACCTCCGTTCTTTCTCCCATTCTTGTGAGACGGCATGCAAGGTCCTAGAGCCAGCGCCGCCGTTAAACATAAGCTAAAAAAAGAAACTATCAGACATGCAAACCAGTGTAGTCCAAGAGCAGCCGATATATATAGCTAGGATGACCAGACTGTCAATAATCTGTATACCAGTGCAGTCCATCAGCAGCCGATATAACTAACTATGTTGACCACACTATCGGTAATCTGTACACCAGTGTAGTCTCTGAGCAGCCGTAATATCTAGCTAGGTTGACCAGGCAATCAGTAATTTGTACACCAGTGTAATCCCTGAGCAGCCGGCATATCTAGCTTTGTTGATCATACAATCAGCAACCTGTACACCAGTGCATTCCCTGAGCAGCCGGCACATCTAGCTATGTTGATCATACAATCATTAACATATACACCATGATTGTATTCCCTGAGCAGCCGACATAGCTACATGTAACTAGGCTGAGCAGACTATTAGTAATATGTACACCAGTGTGGTCCATGAGCAGCCGGCATATCTAGCTAGGTTGATCAGACTATCATTAATCTGTACACCAGTGTGGTCCATGTGCAGCCGGCATATCCAGGTAGGTTTATCGGACTATTAGTAATATGTAAACCCATGTAGTCACTGAGCAGCCGGCATATCTAGCTAGGTTGATCATACAATCAGTAATCTGTAAGCCAGTGTAGTCCCTGAGCAGCCGACATGAAGAACTAGGCTGAGCAGACTATCGGTAATATGTACACAAGTGTATTTCCTGAGCAGCCGTCATATATAGCTTGGTTGATCAGACTATTAGTAATATGTATACCAATGTAGTCCCTGAGCAGCCGGCATATCTAGCTAGGTTGATCATACAATCAGCAACCTGTTCACCAGTGTAGTCCCTGAGCAGCCGGCATATCTAGCTAGGTTGATCAGACTATTAGTAATATGTAAACCCGTGTAGTCCCTGAGCAGCCGGCATATCTAGCTAGGTTGATCATACAATCAGTAACATGTACACCAATGTAGTCCCTGAGCAGCTGGCATATCTAACAAAGTTGATCATACAATCAGCAACCTGTACACCAGTGTAGCCACTGAGCAGCCGGCATATCTAGCTAGTTTGATCAGACTATCAGTAATCTGTACACCAGTGTAGTCCACGAGCAGCCGGCATATCTAGTTACGTTTGTCATACTATTAGTTAAATATGTAACCCCGTGTAGTCCCTGAACAGCCGAATTATCTGCGAGGTTGTTCATACAATCAGTAATCAGTACACCAGTGTAGTCCCTGAGCAGCAGGCATATCTACTTAGGTTGACCATACAATCAGTAACATGTACACCAGTGTTGTCCCTGAGCAGCCGGCATATCTAACTAGGTTGATCATACAATCAGTAACCTGTACACCAGTGTAGTCCCTGAGCAGCCGGCATATCTAGCTAGGTTGATCAGACTATCAGTAATATGTACACCAGTGTAGTCCATGAGCAGCCGGCATATCTAGCTAGGTTGATCATAAAATCAGTAAACAATACACCAAGTGTAGTCCATGCGCAGCCAGCACATCTAGCTAGGTTGATCAAGCAATTAGTGATCTGTACACCAGTGTAGTCCCTGAGCAGCCGGCATATCTGGCTAGGTTGATTATACAATTACTAACCTGTACACCAGTGTAGTCCACGAGCAGACGGCACATCTAGTTAGGATGATCATACAATAAGTAATCTGTACGCCAGTGTAGTCCGTGAGCAGCCGGACAATCTAGTTAGGTTGATCATACAAATTGTAACCTGTATGCCAGTGTAGTCCATGAGAAGCCGGCATATCTAGCTAGGTTGATCAGACTATTAGTACTCTGTACACCAGAGTAGTCCATGAGCAGCCGGCATATCTAGCTAGGTTCATAATACAATTAATAATTTGTGCACATGTGTAGTCCCTGAGCAGCCAGCATATCTAGCAATCTTGATCAGACTATTAGTAATATGTACACCAGTGTGGTCCCTCAGCAGTCGGCATATCTAGCTAAGCTCTTCATACAATCAGTAATCTGTACGCCAGTGTAATCCATGAGCAGCCGACATATCTAGCTAGGTTGATCATACAATCAGTAATATGTACACCAGTGTAGTCCCTGAGCAGCCGACATATCTAGCTACGTTGAACATACAATTACTAACCTGTACACCAGTGTAGTCCACGAGCAGCCGGCACATCTAGCTAGGATGATCATACAATCAGTAATCTGTACGCCAGTGAAGTCCGTGAGCAGCCGGCCAATCTAGTTTGGTTGATCATACAATTAGTAATCAGTACACCAGTGTAGTCGGTGAGCAGCCGGCATATCTAGCTAGGTTGACCAGACTATTAGTAATATGTAAACCCGTGTAGTCCATGAGCAGCCGGCATATCTAGCTAGGTTGATCATACATTCAATCAATAACATGTACACCAGCGTAGTCTCTGAGCAGCCGGTATATCTAAGTAAGTAGATCATACAATCAGTAAACTGTACACCAGTGTAGTCCCTGAGCAGTGTAGTCCATGTGCAGCCAGCACATCTAGCTAGGTTAATCATACAATCAGTAATCTGTACACCAGTGTAGTCCATCAGCAGCCGGCATATCTAGCTAGGTCGATAATACAATTAGTAATATGTACACCAGTGTAGTCAATGAGCAGCCGGCATATCGAGCTAGGTTGATCATACAATTAGTAATAGGTACACCTGTGTAATCCCTGACCAGCAGGCATATCTACCCAGGCTGACAAGACTATTAGTAATATTTACACCAGTGTAATTACTGAGCAGCCGGCATATCTAGCTAGGTTGGTCAGACTATCAGTAAACTGTACACCAGTGTAGTCCCTGAGCAGCCGTCACATCTAGCTAGGTTGATCAGACTATCAGTAATCTTTACACCAGTGTAGTCCATGTACAGCCGTCATACATAGCTAGGTTGATCAGTCTATCATTAATATGTACACCAGTGTAGTCCCTGAGCAGCCGGCATATCTAGCTATGTTGATCATGCAATCACTAACCTATACACCAGTGTAGTCCCATAACAGGGTGCTATCTTGCTAGGTTGATCAGACTATCAGTAATCTGTACACCAGTGTAGTCCCTGAGCAGCCGGCATATCTAGCTAGGTTGACCATATCATCGGTAATCCGTACACCAGTGTAGTTGCTCAGCAGCCGGCATATCTAGCTAGGTTGACTACTAGTATCAGTAATCTGTACACCAGTGTCGTCCATGAGCAGCCGAATTATATTACTTGGTTGACCAGACTATCAATTATCTGTACACCAGTGTAGTCACTGAGCAGCCGGCATATCTAGCTAGGTTGACCGGACTATCAGTAATATGTACACCATTGTAGTTTATGAGCAGCCGGTATATCTAGCTCGGTTGGTCAGAGTATCATTAATCTGTACATCAGTGTAGTCCCTCAGCAGCCGGCATATCTGGCTAGGTTGACCGGACTATCAGTAATATGTACACCAGTGTAGTCCATGAGCAGCCTGTATATCTAGCTCGGTTGGTCAGAGTATCATTAATCTGTACATCAGTGTAGTCCCTCAGCAGCCGGAATATCTGGCTAGGTTGACCAGACTATCAATAATCTTTACATTAGTGTAGTCCATGAGCTGCCGTCATATGTTGCTAGGTTGGTCAGACTATCAGTAATCTGTACACCAGTGTAGTCCCTGAGCAGCCGGCATATCTAGCTAGGTTTCTCATACAATCAGTAACCTGTACACCAGTGTAGTCCCTCAACAACCGGCATATCTAGCTAGGTTGATCAGACTATCAGTAACCTGTAAACCAGTGTAGTCCATGGGCAGCCGACATATCTAGCTATGTTGATCAGACTATCAATAATCTGAATACCAGTGTAGTCCCTGAGTAGCCGGCATATCTAGCTAGGTTCATCAGGCTACCAGTAATCTGTACAAACCATCGTAGTCCCTGAGCAACAGGCATATCCTGTTGCGTCGATCAGACTATAGGTAGGCTGAACACCAGTGTAGTCCCTGAGCAGCCGGCATATATAGCTAGGTTGACCAGACTATCAGTAATCTATACACCTGTGTAGTTCATAAGCAGCCGGCATATCTAGCCAGGTAGACCAGACTATCAGTAATCAGTACACCAGTGTCTTTAATGAGCAGCCGGCATATCTAGCTAGGTTGACCAGACTATCAGTAATCTGTACACCAGTGTAGTCCATGAGCAGCCCACATATCTAGCTAGGACGATCATACAATCAGTAATCTGTACACCAGTGTAGTCCATGAGCAGCCCACATATCTAGCTAGGACCATCATACAATCAGTAACCTGTACACCAGTGTAGTCCCTGAGCAGCCGTCATATCTAGCTATTATGTTGATCATACAATCAGTAATCTGTACACCAGTGTATTCCATGAACAGCCGGCATATCGAGTTGGTTAATCTGACTATCAATAATCTGTACGCCAGTGTAGTCCCTGAGCAGCCTACATATCTAGCTAAGTTCATCAGAATATCAGTCCCTGAGCAGCAGGCTTATCTAGTTGTGTCGATCAGACTATCAGTAATTTGTACACAAGTTTAGTCCGTGAGCAGCCGGCATATCTAGCTAGGTTGACCAGACAATCAGTAATATGTACGCCAGTGTAGTCCCTGAGCAGCCGGCATATCTAGCTGGGTTGTCCAGGCTATCTGTTATCTGTACACCAGTGTAGTTTATGAGCAGCCGGCATATCTAGCTAGGTTGACCAGACTATCAGTAATCTGTACACCAGTGTAGTCCATGAGCAGCCGGGATATCTAGCTGGGTTGTCCAGGCTATCTGTTATCTGTACTGCAGTTTAGTCCATGAGCATCCGGCATATCTAGCTAGGTCCATCAGACTGTCAGTAATCACCGGTGTAGTCCCTGATCAGGCAGCATATCTTAGCTAGGTTGATCAGGCTACCGACACTATGTATATCAAAGTAGTACCGGATCAGGAGTGTAGTCCCTGATAGTGCTACCGACACAATGTACATCAGTATAGTTCCTGACCAGGCGGCTTATCTAGCTATGTTGATGTGACGACCGACACTGTGTATGCCAATGTAGTCCCTGATCAGCCTCCATATCTAACTACTACTACTACTACTACTACTACTACTACTACTACTACTTACATTAAATACAATTGTTATAGCGATATTTTGCAAAAAATATGCTCGGTTTGTAATAAGAGTTTTCAACAGGCTGATTAAGATAATTCAATTATTATTCCCTGTCGATATGCTATGATACTTCACAAGTTACAGTTTTTGGCGGTTAGCTAAAGTATTTTTTATGTAAATTCAGCAGTAATTGCCAATACAAATTAAACAGATGCTTAATTACTCTCTGCAACAAACCAAAATAAGATCATTACAATTATGCTCGGTTGGTAAGATTTGAGACTTCTGAAGTAAAATATTTTGTCGGCCGACATGAATAATTATTTTTTATGAAAATCAATGCGATATTTTGCACACAGAGACACACAGACGCAGACATGCACCAAGTATGACAACTGTCAGATTGATGCATTCAATGCTGATACAGACAGTACATCACTTTTTGACAGGAATTTAGGCCCTGCAGTGGAGACGGGTGTGAGTGTTTGCGGAGTAGAGACTCGTGGACTCGTCGATTCTGTTAGTGTGGTGACATTTCAAATACATTGTATAGTACCATGCTGGACAGAGTTCCACTGAGAAGTTTACAATATTTGAGTCTAGCAGTTAACGTAGCTGATGGGAACGAATTACCATACCGAGGTTACATTGATGTAGAGTTTACCGTGGACAGTATTTCCAGCAGACATATGTTTATACCATGCCTTGTAGTTCCAAACACTGAGTACAACAGGGGTGTACCAGTAATCATGGGAACGAATCAGATACGATGTTGCCTGTGCAACTGTGGCTAAAGGACTGTAGTACCAGATGCGTGGAACATGGCGTTAACATACATGGAGTCCAGTGGTAGAAGCATCGGCGTGGCAAGTGAAACAGGCTACCCGGATGTTTGACGGTATGCCCACGAGTGGTCACCGTCACATCGACGAGCAACACAGCTCGGATTCCAGTGCGAATTTGTAACAAGTCTGCCTATTTCACCAAAGGAATCCCTTTGCGAAGTACAGGCATTGAAGGTGCTACGTAGCTGGGACCCGGATGAACAGAGATCCACGTTACAGACCAGGATTTAGATGAACTTTTCATTAAGGTGGATTCCGATTGCCTGACTACCGAACAGAGCCAATGGGCTAAATATCTCGTCTGGAAGTGGACACATGCCTTCGGTAAAGGCATTACAGATCTTGAATGTGCTGATATAGTGGAGCATGACATCACACTAACTGATGACACACCATTCAAGGACACATACCGCCGTATACCGCCTGCTATGTATGAGGAAGTTCGTGAACACCTCAAAGAGATGTTTGCTGCTGGAGCCATACGTTCATCTCACAGTCCCTTTTCTTCTAACGTTGTACTTGTACGCAAGACAGATGGGAGTCTACGCTTTTCTTTTGTCTGGGTTTTAGAAGGATTAATAGCAGAACCGTCCGGGATGATTATAGTTTGCCGCCGATTGACGAGACTTTAGACGCGTTAACGGGATTACTTTTCTTCTAGAAATTGGACCTACGCTCTGGATATTGGCAAATGGCCATAAAGCAAGAGAACAAAGCTAAAACTGCATTCAGTGTGGGACCCTTAGGATTCTACGAGTGTAATCGGATAGCCTTTAGATTGACGAATGCAATAAATACGTTTCAAAGATTCGAGACTGCTTTATATATCTAGATGACATACTCATCTTCTCCAGGACATTTCATGAGCACCTCGTGAAGCTGGAAGCTGTATACCACAGACTTCAGCAGCACAGACTTATCTTGAAGCTCAAAGTGCGATTTGTTAAGGACCGCGTACAGTGCCATATAGTGTCTGCCGAAGGTGTTAAAACAGATCCCGAGAAGGTGCGAGCGATTAAGGAGTGGCCGGTCCCGACGAACGTCACAAACGTCCACAAATTATTGGATTCGCCGGATTGTATCGTCGATTTGGCATGCTCCCACTTGCAATCCACTCACTCGCATGAAATGTCTTACAATGAAGCTAAACACCAAATATTTGTCCAAGGTTGAACAGATACAGTAGGCATTATATAAAATTCAATAAATTAAGTACATTGAGTAAACAAAGTAACTTCATACAATTAACCAACAAAATGAACCGAATTACAAGTGGACATACATGTATAACCGGTAAATAAAGTGTTGACATTCTTTACATTTCTGGAATACAGCTATTTCTGATAATGTTTGCTCGAGTGTACATTTGAAAACAGACACAGCAGACATTATTAGTTTATTTGTTTGTACATGTATATAATTTGATATATTTCTGGGTTCAATTTCAGCGTTTGGTGCCACTGGCCCATCCATATTTAAATAGAACATGTGTTCATAGAACACGGATGCCCCACATATCGCTTTGATAATAAACGAGGCAAACTTTCAAGTCCACAAGGGCAGATAATCCATGACCCGGGGGTCGAATCAAAAGTCGAAATAAACTTCGCGCATCTACTCATCATAAGGAAGCTTCATATCAAGTTCAGGGCTGTAGCTATTACATGTACGCTTTAAATGTTTACGACTTGTAAGCCAAAATTGTAAATTCTAAGTCGAAAAGTGGAGATAATCCATGACCCGGGGTCCTCTACCTAACTCAACAAAGGCATACAACTTACCAGCACTAACGACCCTGAAACCAGCTATAAGACAAACGATGATAATGTACTTCATCTTGTATTCCAGTTTACACAGACAATGGTGAATATGTTCACATCCAGTCTCGACGGAATGAAATGTTGAGACAAAGTTCGGTAATAATAGTGATAGAGCCGGCTCAATGGACCAATGAGCGACGGTGTATATTTCATGTCGTTGTCATGGTCTCCGAAGAAAGATACACACTCGATTGATGGGCGATATGCAGAATTTTTCCACGTGTGTTCTTCCAGTGATGTTAATATTTGTGAAAATACAGCACCTTCCATGATACGAATGAACACGTGGAATAAAACCGCACTTACAGCGCATATTTGTCTGGTAGTCGTGTTCGGCGATTATCAATGATCGCTTGATTATGTCATTCGAGGGAATATTTCATTGACTGTTGTGGATGTTGTGAGTTCAATCCTCGCCATAGACAAGCAAAAATAGTAATATAGTATTTTCATCCCACAAGTCTGTCGGATGATACTTTAAACTGTGGTCCCGTCTCTATGTGACATTAGCTGTATGTATATGTACTTTTGAAATGTCCTAATGTAGGAATTAAAAATTGAATCATGTTGGATCATCTTGTATTATACTAGTCTAGCGTAATATTTGACGTCACTGATTTGCAGATTTTATCTTTACCTTTAATACTGGTCAAAATACAGATTGAAATGTTAGAAATGTTTAACGTACAATGTACTCGTTGGCGTTATTGATTTGTAGATTTAATCTTCCTTACCGGAGACCTTGTTTAGGGGAAAGGGCAAATTGTTTGGTATGATATGGACCTGTCACCAGGTCAAGTTATTCTAATTTTTGGGCTGAATATACATTTTGCCATGTAAATATTCCGTTCTGAATTTTGGAATCTCACCCCCCCCCCCCAATGCAGCAGGTTAAATACGGAGTACAACCCTTAAATGACCTTAGCTGTTGATAGGCCGTTAACACCAGTACATCAAATAAAATATTAAAATATTCAATAATAGTCAATATGTAAATGGATCTTGCTGAAACATGCCGATTTCACGTGAGCCCATATCCTGAATCGTGGCGAAGTGATTTAGCAAAATAATAAACGGATTGGCACATATATGCTACAATAATATAACATCATTATGTTAAAACATGCTCAGAGAATATTGCGCTTTGCTTTATGGCGTATTGTAACATATGAACTAATGCAAACATTCTGTTATCTTAAACACACATTCGTACCGTCGTTGATCTTATGTAATATTTGTTTTTTTCCTCACATAAACAATATTGTCAATACCGTATAACTTATGTTTAGAAGGAGACCACTGCAGCGTTTCAGTACAGCGAAGATTTGTTGAAAACGATAGTTTTCTACAAGGATGTACATAGAAACGATTATCGTATTTTGTCCCGCCTGCAGAAGCGGGACATAGGCATAGCTTTTTCGTCGGCGTCGGCGTCGGCGCCGGCGTCGCGTCGGCGTCGGCGTCGGCGTATGCGGCGGCGGCGGCGGCGGCGGCGGCGGCGGCGGCGGCGGCGGCAGCGTCAACGTTTCACTTTTGCGTTTATATCAGTTTCCAGAAAACTATAAATCCTACGACCTGCATACTTGGTACACATCAAAACTGTGGTGTACCCATCTCACACAGAGGGAGCCCATGTGACCTTGGCCTAGTCTTCATGGTTCATTGACCTACTTTTCATAGGTTTTGCGTTTAGCTCTGTTTCTAAAACATAAAGCTCAGGTTAATTTGTTGTAACTTCTGTTTCCCTTAAGCTCATGGTGCCCGCTTACCCCAAGCTGAATGTCACGCGCTTAGAAAATGCTCAGTTTTAAAAACTTAACGATTGACTTAATTTATTACGACTTCTGTATCCCATGAAGGAATGCTTTAATACTTCATATGTGTAAACTACAGCAACATCCGGCATGATTCTATAGAAATCCCATGGTGCCCGCTTACCCAAAGGTCAAGGTCACGCGCTTAGAAAATGCTCAGTTTTGAAAACTTAACGCTTGGGTTAATTTATTGTAACTTCAGTTTCGCTTGATGGAAGGTTTTAATATTTCATACATGCATTTGTAAGAACATTCCGCATCATCTACAAACCGTTCACGGTGTCTGGTAACCCCAAGGTCAAGGTCACGGACTTCAAAAATGTCCAGTATAGAAATTCAGCATCGGTCAGGCGCAATAGCTCAGTGGTAGAGCATCGGACTACGGATATAAAGGTCATGAGTTCCAATCCCGACACTGGCCGATTCGGCGTGTGCTTGGGCAAGACACCTTCGTGATAGCCTAGTCCTATCGGATGGGGACTTAAATTGTCGGTCCCGACATGCAAGGTCATCGAGCCAGTGCCGTCGTTAAATCAAAGCATTTACATTTACAATTTAGCATCGGTGCCTGTAGCCTATTTCATCAACATTGCAAAGTATACTTTAGTAGCAAAGTATACTTTGAGGGAGAAATTTTCAATTTTTTAAAAAATTTATTAATTTTTATTATACTGAATTTATTACATTATCACAGCCATTTAATGGCTGTGATAATGTAATAAATTCAGTATAATAATTCTGCATACTTTTAATCATGAAATATATGCATTTGTTAGTTCTATATGAAATAATGCATTTCAGGAAAAATAAATGATTACTCCCTCAAAGTATACTTTGCTAGTAAAGTATACTTTGCAATGTTGATGAAATAGGCTACAGGAGATAAATGTCGTTGGCGGCATTCTTGTTAGTGTTTAGCAATGTTTGTTGGCAAATAAGTGTTTTGGTTTCAGTTTATTATCCCCTCGCGTAGCGAAAGGGGGATACAGGGATGCAAGAGGTGTATGTTCGCCCGTCTGTCCGTCTGTCCATCACAAAAAATATCATTGGGGTTAATTTCTGTTTCCATTGAAGGAATGCTCAAATATTTCATAGGTGTATTTGTAACATCATCCTGCATCATTCTACAGAAGGCGTATGGTGCCCGCTAACCCCAAGGTCAAGGAATAACAAAATGTTTTGTTTGGAAAACGTTACACTTCATTATAAGTTATCATTCCCTCAATGGAATGCTTTAATATTTCATATGTGTATTTGTAACAGCATCTCACATCCCAAAGGTTATTACAAACTCCTTATGTACTATCAAACTGCACCAGGCGGGACATCTTGCTCAGCGGAGCTCTTGTTTGTAAATAAAAAACATATTCCCGTTGAAATACACAGCCTCAACTATTTGAACGTCTCTTGTTTCTTTTAATGCATCATTTTGACAACGGTTTCGATATTTTCAAATAGGAAATTACGGTTTCGTTGGTTTAAACGTGTTACGGTTAAATCAACGAATACATCGTTTTCTAATTATGAAAACGAAAACGGTGTCATAACGGTTTGTAAGCGATAGGTAGTTACTGTTGTTAATTTGTGGAAATTACGAAAATTAAACAAATCTATTATGCAATAAATGTATCTATGACGATATTGACAGGTTAGATGCGCGCGTTGTCATTAAAAAGTAACGTAACTCGTACAGGTATACGGACATTACAATGCCTGGCTGATAACGTAACTCGTACATGTATACGGACATTACAATGCCTGGCTGAGTAACGTAACTCATACATGTAACTAACATACAATGCCTGGCTGATAACGTAACCGACATGTATACGGACATTGACAATGCTGCTGATAACGTAACTCATACATGTATACGGACATTACAATGCCTGGCTGATAATAACTCGACAGGTATACGGACATTACAATGCTGGCGATAACGTAACTCTACAACGCATAACAATGCCTGGCTGAATAATAACTCGTACATGTATACGGACATTACAATGCCTGGCTGATAACGTAACTGCATACTGTATACGGACTACAATGCCTGGCTGATAATAACTCTACATATACGGACATTACAATGCCATGGCTAAGTAACGTAACTCGTACATGTATACGGACATTACAATGCCTGGCTGAGTAACGTAACTCTACAGCATACGGACATTACAATGCCTGGCTAGTACGAACTCGACATGTATCGGAACATTACTGCCTGGCTGAGTAACGTAACTCGTACATGTATACGGACATTACAATGCCTGGCTGAGTAACGTAACTCGTACATGTATACGGACATTACAATGCCTGGCTGATAACGTAACTCGTACATGTATACGGACATTACAATGCCTGGCTGAGTAACGTAACTCGTACATGTATACGGACATTACAATGCCTGGCTGAGTAACGTAACTCGTACATGTATACGGACATTACAATGCCTGGCTGATAACGTAACTCGTACATGTATACGGACATTGCAATGCCTGGCTGATAACGTAACTCGTACATGCATACGGACATTACAATGCCTGGCTGAGTAACGTAACTCGTACATGTATACGGACATTACAATGCCTGGCTGAGTAACGTAACTCGTACATGTATACGGACATTACAATGCCTGGCTGAGTAACGTAACTCGTACATGCATACGGACATTACAATGCCTGGCTGAGTAACGTAACTCGTACATGTATACGGACATTATATGCCTGGCTGATAACGTAACTCGTACATGTATACGGACATTACAATGCCTGGATGAGTAACGTAGCTCGTACATGTATACGGACATTACAATGCCTGGCTGAGTAACGTAACTCGTACATGTATACGGACATTACAATGCCTGGCTAGTAACGTAACTCGACTGTAACGGACATTGCAATCCTGGCGAGTAACGTAACTCGTACATCTACGGACATACAACCTGCTGATAAGTAACTCGTACATGTACGGACATTACAATGCCTGGCTGAGTAACGTAACCTACAGTACGGATTACAATGCCTGGCTGAGTAACGTAACTCGTACATGTATACGGACATTACAATGCCTGGCTGAATAAAGTAACTCGTACATGGGTCATTTTCAAAAAGTGTCAGTTTTTTGGATGGTAAAATTCAACAGAAAAAGGTATGTCTAAGCTATGATTTTATTGTTTAGTCAAACAAATGTGATATTAAAGAATAGGAAAACATCCTGACCTGGCACCGTATAGTCTTAAATGTCACTAGTGTTACCGTTACTAAAAGTTGTGCCAGACAATATATATTTAGCCTGGATAAAAGAGTGGTCATTATAATGCAAGATGTAGACCAGTAGCCTAACATTTCGGAAGAATTTTGGATCAAATGTGACATATAAGTATATCAATGAAATCCGAATGTCAGTATTCGCCAACACTTGCAAATGCTCTGTATATTAATACTCCAACATCAAATATAAGCATTGCCCATATACTGTTAATCATAAATAATCAGAACTGTGACTATATCTGAAGAGTTTAGTGATGTAATTGGCTTTAGAAAATACTATGCAATTAGGAAAATATCGATTTTCACCTGTGGTAACAACAGTGACACCAAGGTAACACTAGTGACAACAAGTAACACCAGTGACACATGCTTTTCATTAGTCAATAGTATTCATTATATTTAGCATCAATAACTTCAGTTAAAATGTAATGGAAACTCCTATTTGATAATTTGGTAACATCATTGACAATATGGTAACATCACTGACATTTGAGCCATAGATAAACTATTAAATGTCTTCAAACACAAACATTGGTTATAATTAGTGCTAGCAAAATTGTAAGCATATATTATTAAGGCAATGTCTCGTATATTGGTCTGGAATCTGTTTTCTATCAAGATAATTATCAAACAGTAGCTGTCTACACTTCATTGTTGTTATACAAATACCGCGTGCATAATGCCTTTGAAACAAGAATGCCTTTGAAATTCACAATCTCTAATATTTGTCCATTTAAACCACACACAAGCACGTGGAAGATGTGGAAAAACAATATAGTGATTTTACACCATAACATCACTTTACTAGCATTAGTTTATACTGAATAAGTAATATTTACTTCTTTATCTAATTGCATTGGAATACATTGGTACCATTTCTCTATGAACATAAACTTTAACCCCCCCCCCCCAGTGGATTTTACTTCACTGACCGTTCCCAGGCGGTAGCCTTGCTATCTTGTCTTCTTGTGACGTGTTTGTGTTTCTTCATTTCTACTAATAGGACCGTTGTTTTCGTAGTGATTCATTTTTGAGGGATCTGTTTTGTGGTGCATCTGTTGCATTTTGTGTTATTTTCTCTCCTTTTTTTCTAGTTATTGCAGTGTTCTCCACGACCACTTATAAGGTGGTGGCCCGCCACCTTATCCCGAGACACCCCCACCTTATAATTGTCAAACTAAAATGTTAATGTGCATAAATTAAATAGCAATTATCTTCCAAATCAACTTCTGGCATTGAATTCATCAACATATGTTCAATAAGATCACTTTTAAACATTTGTTTCTGTATTCCCCCTATTATTAAAGAATTTTCATTGGAGTCATTTTGCGTGTTAATTTTAGATATTTTCTAAATGCACACACCTTATAATTTCGGGGTGGTGGAGAACACTGTATTGTTTTTCTTGGGGATCGTACACCGCTGGTTATGGAGTGCAGTTTTTGCCATGTTGAAGGCTCTGTGACCACCGCTGTACCCGTGCCGTAGTTTTCTATGGTTGTATTGTTACTGTTATGTTAGTCCTGCTCATTGCCCCCCTTAGGATTTATTCCTCTATTTTATGGAAAACATAGAAATGATCAATCCTTAAATGGATACATACAGTATGTAAGCAATAAAAGATTTGATATCTGGAATAAGATGTAATAAGTTGATACCTAACCCTGTCACACAGGGGCAAGAGCTAAGTGACTCTGGTGTGAGATGGACCTGCAACATTTATTGAGTTCTGATTTCGGAAGTTGTTCTCGTTATGAACAGGTTGAATGCATGATAGTCCATCCTGTTGGCCCGGCCTTACATGAACCTGGTTGTTGATAGGCTGTTAAACATCAATGCTCAATCTACTAACCGCCAGTATCACGATTCCCGCCAATATCTCCTACATTGTCAGTTCCACTCACATCCACTTCCTTACTAACAACCACGGTTTAAACGTCCTCACCAATCTCTCTTACATCGTGATGTTGACCTACATCCACATCCTTATTAACGGCCACATTCTCAAGTTCCTCGCCAATCTATTGTACATTGTCAGCTTCACCAACATCTACATCCTTAATAAAAACCACAGTCTTATGTTCTCCTCCAATCTCTCCTACATCGTCAGTTCCACTTACATGTATATCCACATCCTTACTAACGACCACAGTATAAACGTCTTCAGCAATCCATCCTACATTGTCATGTCGACTTACATCCACATTCTCACTAGCAGCCAGTCTCAACTTCCCCGCAATATCTGCTAAATCGTCAGTTCCACTTACGTCCACTTCCTCACTGACAACCACAGTCTCAACGTCCTCAACAATCCATCATACATCGACTATTCGACCTACATCCACACCCTTACTAACAGCCAGTCTCAATTTCCCTGCCAATCTCTCCGACATTGTCAATTCCACATACATCCACTTTCTTACTGACAGCCATAGTCCGAACTTCCCGACCAATCTCTCATACATTGTCAGTTCTACCTACATCTACCTCCATACCAACAGCCAACGTCTCAACGTCCCCACTTATTTCAATATAGTCAGTTCCTACACACACATATGTGCTACCAGGCACAATCCCTAATTCCACACCAATCCCGCCAACATCATCAGTTCCATCGAAATCCATGCAATAATAACAACCATAGTCTCAATATCACCACCGATTGGAACGGCATCTTCTCCATATTTATTCATCTAACTCACGGCCATCATCTCCACCTATCCATCCTGCAGCATCAGTTATACTTGTATCCACACCAGTACTAACTGCCACAGTACCATCTTCTCCACCCATCAAAACATGACCAATTTCCTTAACTCGTATATAATTGATCATACTCCGGTCCAAAACAGGTTTGTATTATTATAGCAATCTATAAGTGTTACATGTACCATTTTAGTCACTGGTGTTATCGAAATTTCCGAACGTATGTTTACCAACACATTACTTTATTATATCATACTTTTATGATTCCATATATCATTGATTTCATTCATCAATATTTATATATTTAAACTTCCGCACATCAGGAATATTGTCATAATAAATGCATAGGGATGCATCATTTGTCACTGGTGTTACATTTTCTTGTCGCTGGTGTTAACATGTTGAAGCAACCATAATTTCTTACGATATTACGCATCTGATGTCACTGTATTGTTACTATTCCTTTATTGCATATTTTAGCAAAGCGCTAAATGATCTAACATATACATGGAGACACTGGATGACCAAAACTATAATACGCGTCACTGGTGTTACTTTTTATGTCACTGTAGTTACAGCTATGACCAAAACCAAATTTCCTAACATGTTTATTGGATAATCAAGCAACTTGAGAGGCAATAATGTAACACGCTATTTAATTCTTTATTATGTCAACATTTGGATGTGTCGTGTAAGCAACAGCATTCAGTGTAACATATTATGTTACTATTTATACAGTTATCGTCACTGGTGTTACCATTTTCGTCACTGGAGTTACCACCGTTGCAAAAAAAGTATTTCCCGCAACCAGTAGTGCACTGTAGTAGACATATATGTAGTCGGTGGTGACATTATTTGATGCAGAATTACGTCATCAAAATGCACGCTGGCTTTAATGTCTGGAGTTTTTCACTTGTGTCACTGATGTTACTATGCCCGTCAATGGTGTTACTATTCTCATCACTGGTGTTACCGATGTGACAAAACGACTGCAATTTCGATAAAATATGTATCACTTGTGTTCTATATGTTACTACAACCTAGAAATATAACAATATATAACTATCAACCATAATACTTGGACCTTAACATGTGTTTTTTCTACAGTTTTGTCATTGGTGTTACTATTGCTGTCACTGGTGTTACTTTTTGCATGGTAACACCAGTGACAGTAACACCAATGACAAAAACATCATTATCAAACGATAGTTTGCATACTTGTCAGCGTTTGGTAAATTGTTAAGTGTGTCACCTCAGTTGGTCTCTTACTGGAAATTACCACACTGTTTGTTATTTCAAGGATGCGAATGGGTCATGTAAATTATGGGTAACATCAATGACAGGTTAAAAATATACTGGGCTACATGGACATGCTCTAACGTCAAAAAAATTGTCAACAATAATGATACCGGGTATCACATGGCTACATTCTGTAAACATAAAGTAGAGTTACTGACACGCTCTTTGCACACTTCCTGTCTGCAAAGGTAGGTAACTATTTCCTCCAATTTATGTCTGGGTAACACCAGTGACCAAAAAGCTGGGGACAGGTATATTTACCCTAATATATTTTAATTCTGTAGATATTAAGACGAATAAATACTTGCATTTTGACGAGTGAGTGCTGTTCTTGAAAAACAGACATTGACATGCAACTATAAGTGTGTATAAATGAGAAAAAAAAAACCATAATCGGGCCGAACATCAGCTGGCGACAGGCCGTTTTAGGCACCCCGACACTACATAATCGGGAATATTTTTAAAATCGTTACATCTAACGCTGTACTTGGACTCTGAAAAGTGAATAGATGGGCTGTTCTATAGTTTAAACAACAAACGATATGTATGTTTAAAATATTGAAGAGCCACCATTGCCACAAAGTGCCAGGACAGGAAAACCGACAATTTTTGAAAATGACCCACATGTATACTGACGTTACAATGCCTGGCTGAGTAACGTAACTCGTACATGTATACGGACATTACAATGCCTGGCTGATAACGTAACTCGTACATGTATACGGACATTACAATGCCTGGCTGAGTAACGTAACTCGTACATGGATACGGACTTTACAATGCCTGGCTGAGTAACTTACCTCGTACATGTATACGGACATTACAATGCCTGGCTGATAACGTAACTCGTACATGTATACGGACATTACAATGCCTGGCTGATAACGTAACTTGTACATGTATACGGACATCATATGCCTGGCTGATAACTTAAATCGTACATGTATACGGAACATTACAATGCTGGCTAAGTAACACGTAACTCGTTACATGTCATACGTACGGACATTACAATGCTGGCTGATAACGTACTCGTACATGTATACGGACACTTACAATGACTGGCTGAGTAACGTAGCTCGTACATGTATACGGGACATTACATGCTGGCTGGCTGATAATGTAACATCGACATGTCTACGGACATTACAATGCCTGGCTGAGTAACGTAACTCTGATCATGTATTACGGACATTACAATGCCTGGCTGAAAACGTAACTGTATGTATAGGACATTCAATGCCTGGCGATACGGTACTCGTACATTGTTCGGATTACAATGCCTGGCTGTAAGTACTCGTAACGTATACGGACATACAATGCCTGGCTGAGAACGTAACTCGTACTGTATCGGACATTACAATGCCTGGCTGAGTAACGTAGCTCGTACATGTATACGGACATTACAATGCCTGGCTGAGTAACGTAACTCGTACATGTATGACGGACATTACAATTGGCCTGATAACGTAATCGTACTGTAATACGGACATTACAATGCTCGATAACGAACTCGTACTGTACGGACATTACAATGCCTGGTGAGTAGTAACTCGTACATGTCTGGACATTACAATGCCTGGCTGAGAACGTAACTCGTACATGTATACGGACATTACAATGCCTGGCTGATAACGTAACTCGTACATGTATACGGACATTACAATGCCTGGCTGAGTAACGTAACTGTACATGTTACGGACATTACAATGCCTGGCTGAGTAACGTAACTCGTACTTGTATACGGACATTACAATGCTGGCTAGAGTAAGTAAACCTCGTACATGTATACGGACATTACAATGCTGGCTGAGTAACGTAACTCGTACATATACGGACATTACAATGCCTGGCTGAGTAACGTAACTCGTACATGTATGCGGACATTACAATGCCTGGCTGAGTAACGTAACTCGTACATGTATACGGACATTACAATGCCTGGCTGAGTAACGTAATTATCCGTACAAATGTATACGGACATTACAATGCCTGGCTGATAATGCATTAATCCGGTACTGTACATTGTATTACGGACATTACAATGCCTGGCTGATTAACGTAACTCGTACATATATTTACGGACATTACAATGCCTGGCTTGAGTAACGTAACTCGTACTTTGTATACGAACATTACATTGCCTGGCTGAGTAACGTAACCTTTACATGTATACGGACATTTACAATGCCTGCTGGAGTAACGTAACTCGTACATATATACGGACATTACATGCCTGGCTGAGTAACGTAACTCGTACATGTAGACGAACATTACAATGCCTGGCTGAGTAACGTAACTCGTACATGTATACGGACATTACAATGCCTGCCTGGCTGAGTAACGTAGCTCGTACATGTATACGGACATTACAATGCCTGGCTGAGTAACGTTAACTCGTACATGTATAACGGACATTACAATGCCTGGACTGAGTAACGTAACTCGTACATGTATACGGACATTACAATGCCTGGCTGATAATGTAACTCGTGCATGTATATGGACATTGCAATGCCTGGCTGAGTAACGTAACTCGTACATGTATACGGACATTACAATGCCTGGCTGAGTAACGTAACTCGTACATGTATACGGACATTACAATGCCTGGCTAAGTAACGTAACTCGTACATGTATACGGACATTACAATGCCTGGCTGAGTAACGTAACTCGTACATGTATACGGACATTACAATGCCTGGCTGAGAACATTGCAATCATAAACTGTCAATATCTTCATAGATACATTGAGAGCATAACATTGACTTTCACACTTTAATAACAAAGTGTAATAAATTCATAATATACTAGTGTAATACATAATTATGCAAATGAGCCAGCTACAGAAAACATGTTAGGCAATCAGCACAGCTTGATATTATGTATTCAATAAACATAAATTAAAAATGTAACATTAATTTTGTGCGGTTTTAATATAATATTTATTAAACTCGTCGACTGATTTCATAACTCGGCATAGCCTCCTTTCTTATGAAATCAATAAACTCGTTAATAAATATCATATTAAATCATCATTCTTGTAAGATCCTCTATTTCTGTGAAACCGGTAAACAATACGAGACGTATGTTACCGCTCACACACGCGCTCAATTCGTGTCACACCGCCAATCACATGCTATTATAGCGATTAGAAATCACGTTTAGGGGCGGAGCTTCCCGGGTGGGCTATTAATCAATAAGTACGTTATAATTCACATATTTAATTTTTAATTAATTAATTTCTCGCTCGCTAGCGCTCGTTACGAAATTAATTTATTAAAAATTAAATATATGAAATATAACTTACATAAACGGAAATTAATTGTACATTGTACCTGTATATCCGGTTTAGAGATAGTTTGCGGTATTTTGTTATAACTCTCATTGCAAATTCTAGGAATTGCATTGGTCAATTACACACACGTGATTAACATATTTTGCAGTGTCGCTCGCTTCACAACTCAGCGGGTAATATTAGACGGGAATATTACAATATTACCACCGCCTCCTTTTTGAAAATACCCGAATTCTGGTTAGACTGAGTCATCATTTACCTGTATCTGAAATAGAAACCGAAAGTGCGATGCCATGTACATTAACAGGTGACGTGCCATCCGCATGTGCTATGAACATTTCATCATCTTTCGACGTAATTTACAGAAAATATCACAGTTTCTGTAAATATATTCGCACAGGTACAACATCACATGGCGTGTTTCATATACATTGGAAATAGGAGTGTTCAATTGTGACCCGTACACCACCGCCTGCGTTAATCTTGCCAACATTTGTCAATTGTTTTGTTTCAACATATTTGAACACTGTGCTTGTAATCAATCAGCTTGCTTGACTGAGCCTGAGCTGTGCTACAGTTCAGGCTCAGTCAATCATCCTGATTGTTCAGAAACATTTACATCAAGACAATATTAACGCCGGCGGTTGTATATCAGATAATGGCGCAATAAATTAAAGGTACATGCCCACTAAGTAGGCACAAACTGTTCTTTATAGGAATTAAATACGTGTATAATTGTGTCACTATTCGACCAGTTCTAAAAATTGCAATTGCCCGCTATACAGATATATCATTTAGTAATATTTATTTTACTGATAGTGACACGCGGTGGTATCAGGCTATTTTCATATGCAAATGAGGCATGATACTTTTTAGTTATTTATACTAATTAAATGCGTCACCTGAATAAATAATATTATAGACAGATTACATGTATAAAGTATGATCATTCACATACACAAATAAATACAGAGAATAAATAGTAATGTCCGTTAACATTTTAAGGAAACACGGTTATCGCCCCAGATATCGGGGTGCAAAATTTACGTCGGATATAAAATGTATAATAATGCCAATCAATGCGTGGGATAATGGTAAATGGATATTTATTTTGTTAGAAAATGTCTTAGACGATGTTTCCCATATAAAGAACATTTTGTGCCTACTGAGTGAGCATGTACCTTTAAATCACCGAATATTAGTGAAAAAATACGGTGGCTAGTTATGGAACATTTCGTATCTTCGTATCCACACCTCGTAGAGGCGATTGTAAATGTTCACCTCTACGTGTCGTCACAATGAGGAAATGAATTAAGAAAACATTCGTCTTTACGTGGGGTCGAAATTAGAAAGCGAAAATTAATTAAATGTTCGTCAATTGTGGGGCCGAAATGATGTGACGAAAATGTATAAAATGTTCGTCTTTACGTGGCGTAGACATGAAGAAACGAAAATTAATTGAATGTTCGTCTTTACGTGGCGGAGAAACAATGAAACGAAAATTACTATTCACCTATTGGATGTTTAAGGAACTAAATGCTGCGGTCGCAAACGCTCCATTTAAATTCCTTAATAGTCCAATATATAAGCATTATAGATCATGTATGGCTGTGATGAAATAGAGAATAGTAGGTTAGTGCCGTTAACATGGTTAATGGGAAAACATATCTGGCAAGGCTGAGGAAACGGCATTGGCGAGGCTCTGCCGACCGAGCACATCCCGTTTCCGTGCCGCGCCAGATATTTTTCCAATTTCGGTATATTTTACTCTGAATTGTTTAGCTGATTTTGCACTAGTTATAAGTTTGCGTGTTGGAAGCTCCACATGTGTTCATTGACAGAATGGAGAACAGAGCAGATCTTGATATAAACTGGTCGCTAAACACATTAGCCCCATTTCTCCAGTCACAGCCACATTTAAGGAAGGACGGTGTTACTGGTATGTTTATTTATTCCGCGTATTCTTGGCTAAGTATGACTTGTGGCTGCTTTATGTATTATAAGGAATACAACAATGGGTTGTTGCACTTACTGTAGTATGTAAACTATTTGATTTGTTTAAAGTTTACGAGGGGTCCTTCGGACTCCACAAACTTTAAACAGCCCATGATATTATTACTTATATTTACATTGCATGTTCCGACAGTTTAAAACATGTAAATAGGCAAACATAGCGTTAAGGTGGTTGTACCCTTCTTATGGCCCCATGTAAATTCTATGGACATCTAATGAAAAAAACTACTAATAAAACAATACCAACTTACATAAATAAACCACATGCATGGGATCTGTACATTTTAAGTCTTACATTTATGCAGATACTCCTATCAATAAAATGCGCACACATCTGTACTATGCAAATAATAGAGCAGTTTTGATGTATATTTATGTCTATGCACAGTATACAGGGACACCAAATGTGATTACGAGAGCATAAGATCAGTGGTGTGATTTCCTTTGCTGGAAAAGCTGCAGTATGGCGGAGCCCATGAGGTCTCAGATAAATCCTATTGTCATCACTACGACTGCGGTTTCTTCCTTTTAATGATACCATGTTGCGGTCGTTAACACTACCAGTCAACCAATACCAGATTGAGCAGTATTACTTGACGTGTAGTTAGTGTGAACATTCTGCAGATAAATTTGAAGCGGACGGAATCGAGCGTTGTTTAAACTTGGTCCGATTCAAATTTAGCTGCATAATGTTCGGACTAACTACATAAGTAATGTTGCATCATTAAAAGGAAGAAACTGCAGTCGTATTGATGAACTGATTTGCCTGAGACCTCATGGGTGCCGCCAGACTGCAGTGCAAACAATCGACCACGTAATCCCATACCCTAGTTAAAAGTAGACATTACACATTTTTTTAAACATGTTAAAGATAACGGTTTGCCATTCACATTTAAGGAATAAAACCATGGGCTGTTGCGTTTTCTGTAGTATGAAACACATTTGGTCTGTTTAAAGTGTGTGTTTACATGCTGCTAACTCTGGTATTGGCGGACTCGTAGTTTTAAGGGCTGGAACATAGCTATCATTAACAGGAAGAAACCGCAGTGACTGTCGTATTTATGAAAATAAGATTTATCTGATACCTCATGGGTGCTGCGATTACTGTAGTGTAAACAATAGACCACGTGATCCCATACCCTGTTTAACACCGCGGCCAATTCCTGAGGAAGTTCTACGTGACATGATACCATGCAACTGGGCTAGCCATATAAGGTAATGTCAATAATCCCAGTCCTGGAAGTACATGTACCCGCTTGTCCTAACTGCGTATTCCGCCTGTTTAAATTTCGATAAACACGTCATATTTTACGTAAATATCATCAGAAATTGACCAAAAAATCCGAGCTTATGCGGAATTCAATTCTGATCTTTGTGTCAACTTCAGACGTCAATTACGTAAAATATGACTTGTTTTCGAAATTAAAATCGACGAAAAGCGGTGATACATGTACCATAAACGAGGTATTTACATGAATTGCCCCAAACTACCATTATGCTCATGCTATGCACAACAATCCTTTGTCATATGTCAGGAAGAGGATTTTTTTTAAATTTATATTACGAAATCAACACACACGATCAAGAACGAAACCACACTAGACCGCTGGTGAGATTATAGAGGATCTCGAATGAGTTTCCATTTGATTTCAGATTTATGAACGAGTGACACACAATTAGAGGCCAGAGGCCAGTTTCACTAAACTTCGTAAGATTAAAATGTTCGTAAGTGAAAATTTAGGATCGTCTGAAATTTTCAATTGATGGATTTACATTTATTGAGCATAGACTGCTTATGCAGCCTGTGATCAATAAATGTAAATCCAATACTTGTTTGCAAAAATACATTGTTAATGTGATATTTACAGACTATCATAATGTTGCACTTACGAACATTTTAGTCTTACGAAGTTTAGTGAAACGGCCCCCAGGTGCATAAAATTGCGAACGAGTTTCATAAATCTCCTATCATATTGAAACGAGTTTGAGATTATTTTTATCACGTGACGTCACAATCCAAATAGCAGATACATCCAATACATTTCAATGAGCAGACGCCATTGAATATTTTCGGCAGTAAATAAATGTGTTTATAAATATGCAAAATCGCAAGTCCACAAGACTCCTCGCACACTTTAAACGGATCAAATGTGTATCGTACTACAGTAAACGCAACAGCCCATGGTATTATTACTTATACTTGCATTGCATGTTCTGATAGTTTCAAAAATGTAAGTAACCAAATACGACGTTGACTTTAGAAATCGTATTGTGTAACGTCATATTTTCAAAATTCATAGAACAATTGCCGGACAATACCGTAACGTTATTGACAATGACGATGAACGCCATGTATTTTAAGGACGTCAAACAAACCTTAATGAATCAACAACGTCGCGCGATGTCACGTAGGCTAATGTAATGTGCTGGGATATAAACGCAATACGTTGAATGGGCGTTTCCAGTATTAATTTAAGGACAGTGTAAATATATGGGGTCAGTGTAGCTCCTGATCAAATAGTACAATCCTGTCGCTTGATAACGATATAATTGTCTTGAAATGGTGATACGTTACTGTGATGGCGATAGGTGCAGACCATGATCAATCTGTGCAGATGTACTGGCTGATCTGGGTCTAGAATTGTCATAAAACTAAATATCCCAGTTTATCGAGATACAACATTTGCAAAGATTATTCACAATGAGAGAATCGCTAAGTGATTTTGTACCTTCTGACATCTGCGTAATTTCATGAAATACGTTTACAATATTTTCCGTAAATAGTGTCAAAAGCTGACACCGAAATTGCTAGAAAGCTCGAAAATGACCTAACAAAAAAAACAGCAGTTTTATTTTTTCCTTGAAAATCTATTTTTATCTCCCGTGAGGGTTAAACTCTCATAGGAAAATGTGTTATTGGAAATATATTTTTGACTGTCTTACATGTTTCATGAGAGCAACACATTCATTAGTTAGCCAGTTGTTTGATAATACATGTATTGATATTTAATACGGTTAATTTCACAAACTCCATCTGCGGAGAATACGAAGAACGGACGCTGTATGTGGTGCGGTTTATAAGTCGCTAACACTACGTTTATAAACAATATAATCAGTCAAATTTGTATATTGCAATGCGCACTACATATGATTTGTATGTTACACTGTCTTATATCTTGTAGGGAGATGAATTCATATAAGCTTCTAGCTTGTTTTCAAATCCTTGTATTTTGTTATGTAACATGTATATTGTACATTTGCCAATAAAATATTGTTTAAACTAAGTCGCTAAGGATATCTCTTTTACACATTTTACATCCAGACATGTCGTCAGTAAATTTATACTATATTGAAATATGATGCCTGTAATAAAACGCCTGTAATCAAATTGAATGCATTGCTAAGTAACCCTTTGAACACTACATGTACATACCTCTATAGCGGCATTTGCAAACAGTCAGTACTGTGTAGGTTCAGTTGTCTCATCTGGATCTGCACATTTTGCAAATAATTTCCATTTATACTGGTCTGAAAGTCATTCTGTGACGATTGGAGTGGTCGGAAATTAGTCATGTAGGGGTATACAGTATAGTGTTTATGCTTCAGACACGGTTCAGCAGTAAATACAAGAATATATATATATATATGTATATTATGTATTGTCTGTTTCACGTAACCTGCCCAAATTTTACGGCTATATAAGCAATGCAAAAACAATTTATTTTTTTATAACAATAAATGTTATCGAAATTTCAGAATGATATTGCTCAATTACGAAACAATAATTTGCCCCTGTTAAATTTCCATAGACATAGTGATAATAATACATCATGCGAAAACAATATATTTTTTCAAGAATATTAAATTATTAGTCTCGGGGCAATTGCTCGGAATACGGATTGTGTTAGTGGTTTTAATTTCGTCTGGGACTCCACTTTCCGAAAACTTCGTTGTGCCATTTTGTTTGGAAACTTTCAAGGTCATTTCAAGGTCATTCAAAATAAAAGTCATGATCCTGGTAGTTATGCCTTATACACAGAGGTATTTGTTCATTTGAAGTATCAATATCTTCGGTCCTACACTCCCGCCTGCGATTCTCTTACCAAGAATTGCAATCCAGCGGTCCTTGAATTGCAATTCGTCCCCTCTGGAATTGCAGTCTAATTGCGGCCCAATCGCGGTCCCGTTTTTGCGGTCATTCTTTCGCGATACCGTTTGTGCGGTCATTCTATCGCGGTCCAGTTTGTGCGGTCATCCTTTCGCGATACCGTTTGTGCGGTCATTCTTTCGCTATTTGCGGTAAAAACTGAGTGTTACTCGTATATACACCTACAGTAGCGCTTTTCTGCTCCTTACCTATTTGTATATACTAATATCGTATACATATCGTAATCGTATAGTATTGGTATATTTAATGAGTATATCGTATGATACTATAATATTGGTATGTTTGTACCGTATCATCGTATAGTACAGTTTGTTTACATTATGTAAACGTAATATACGAATATTATACAAACTTACGATATCCTTTCGTATGTACGATATATCCGTACGGATATGGTATGAATATTCAGTGGGGTCATCGTGCGTTTAAAATATACCGATGCACCGGTTCATTTCGCATGTAAACATCCGGTTTTCATTCGATCATCTGCCAGAATTTTAAGTTTTTCAAAATGAATAAATTTTCAGTCTTACGATACAGAAACAATTTAAAACTGAGGATTATGAAGTACGGTATCACAGTGCATATACATGTGTGTTAAATACAGTAATTCATCAGTAATTCAATCATTGTACTCCGCACCACCGCCGTGGACACAAAACAATGATCCCCACACACACCAGCCATCTACATTTGGCGTCCTAAAAGTTCCGGTCTATATCCACAGTAGGAACAATGTGTATCAGGACAACCACCAGTTTGTGTCTATGACTACACTACACCCCCCCCCCCCGACCACCACTTCTGTCTGTAACGCAGGATGACGTGGCCGACTGATCAAGTGCTAAACTAGTCTAGGTGCGATGACCGACTGATCAAGTGCTATACTAGTCTTGGTGCGATGGCCGACTGATCAAATTCTAAACTAGTCGTGGTGCGATGGCCGATTGATCAAGTTATAAATTAGTCATGGTGCGATGGCCGACTGATCGAGTGCTATACTAGTCCTGGTGCGATGGCCGACTGATAAAGGGCTAAACTAATCCCGGTGCGATGGCCGACTGAACAAGGGCTAAACTTTTCCTGGTGCAATGGTCGACCGATCAAGTTCTAAATTATTCCTGGTGCGTTGGCCAACTGATCGAGTGCTATGCTAGTCCCGGTGCGATGGCCGACTGATCAAGTGCTAAAATAGTCCTGGTGTGATGGCCGACTGATCAAGTTCTAAAGTAGTCATGGTGTGATGGCCGACTGATTGAGTGCTATACTAGTCCTGGTGCGATGGCCGACTGATCAAGTGCTAAAGTAGTCCTGGTGTGATGGCCAACTGATCAAGTGCTATACTCGGCATGGCCGGCTGATTACGTGCTATACTGGGCATGGTGAGATGGCCAACTGATCAAATGCTATACTGGGCATGGTGCATTGGGCGACTGATCAAGCGCTATACTAGTTATGGTGCGATGGCAGACTGATCAAATGCTCTACTAGTCCTGGTGCGATGGCCGACTGATCAAGTGCTATACTCGGCATGGCCGACTGATCACGTGCTATACTGGGCATGGTGAGATGGCCAACTGATCAAGTGCTATACTGGGAATGGTGCAATGGGCGACTAATCAAGCGCTATGCTGGTTATGGCGCGATGGCAGACTGATCAAGTGCTCTACTAGTCCTAGTGCGATGACCGACTGATCAAGGGCTAAGCTAGTACTGGTGCGATGGCCGACTGATCAAGTTCTATACTAGTCCTGATGCGATGGCCGACTGATCAAGGGCTACACTGGTCCTGGTGCGATGGCCGACTGATCAAGGGCTAAACTAGTCCTGGTGCGATGGCCGACTGATCAATGGCTAAACTAGTATCGGTGTGATGGCCGACTGATAAAGGGCTACACTATTCCTGGTGCAATGGTCGACTGATCAAGTTCTAAACTATTCATGGTGCGATGGCCGACTGATCGAGTGCTATGCTAGTCATGGTGCGATGGCCGACTAATCAAGGGCTAAACTAGTCCCGGTGCGATGGTTGATTGATCAAGGGTTAAACTATTCCTGGTGCGATGGTCGATTGATCAAGTTCTAAACTATTCCTGGTGCGATGGCCGACTGATCGAGTGCTATACTAGTCCTGGTGCGATGGCCGACTGATCTAGGGCTAAACTAGTCCCGGTGCGATGGCCGACTGATCAAGTGCTAAAGTAGTCCTGGTGTGATGGCCAACTGATCAAGTTCTAAACTAGTCCTGGTGTGACGGCCGACTGATTGAGTGCTATACTAGTCCGGGTGCGATGGCCGACAGATCAAGTGCTAAAGTAGTCCTGGTGTGAAGGCCGACTGATCAAGTGCTATACTCGGCATGGCCGACTAATCAAGCGATATACTAGTTATGTTGCGATGGCAGACTGATCAAGTGCTCTACTAGTCCTGGGCGATGACCGACTGATCAAGGGCTAAACTAGTCCTGGTGCGATGGCCGACTGATTACGTTCTATACTAGTCCTGGTGCGATGGCCGACTGATCAACGGCTATGGCCGACTGATCAAGGGCTAAACTAGTCCTGGTGCGATGGCCGACTGATCAAGGGCTAAACTAGTCATGGAGCGATGGCCGACTGATCAAGTTCTACACTAGTCATGGTGAGATGGCCGACTGATCAAGTGCTAAACTAGTCCTGGTGTTATGGCCGACTGATCAAGTTATAAACTAGTCCTGGAGCAATGGCCGACTGATCAAGTTCTAAAGTTGTCCTGGTGCGATGGCCGACTGATCAAGTTCTAAACTAGTCCTGGTGCGATGGCCGACTGATCGAGTGCTATACTTGTCCTGGTGCGATGGCCGACTGATCAAAGGCTAAACTAGTCCCGGTGCGATGGCCGACTGATCAAGTGCTATGCTAGTCCTGGTACGATGGCCTACTGATCAAGTTCTAAACTAGTCCTGGTGCGATGGCCGACTGATCAAGGGCTAAACTAGTCCCGGTGCGATGGCCGACTGATCAAGTGCTATGCTAGTCCTGATGCGATGGCCGACTGATCAAGCTCGAAACTAGTCATGTTGCGATGGCCGACTGATCAAGTGCTATGCTAGTCCTCATGCGATGGCCGACTGATCAAGTTCTAAACTAGTCATGGTGCGATGGCTGACTGATCAAGTGCTATACTAGCCCTGGTGAGATGGTCGACTGATCTTGTTCTAAACTAGTCCTGGTGCGATGGCCGACTGATCAAGTTATAAGCTAGTCCTGGAGCGATGGCCGACTGATCAAGTGCTAAACTAGTCCTGTTGCGATGGCCGACTAATCAAGTTTTAAACTAGTCCTGGTGCGATGGCCTACTGATCAATTGCTAAACTAGTCCTGGAGCGATAGCCGACTGATCAAGTGCTAAACTAGTCATGGTGCGATGGCCGACTGATCGCATGCCATAATAACTAGATGGCCATGGTCTGCATGTCGTGCCCGCCGAGGCATTTGATAGTTTTTTATTGCAACAAAGCTTTAGCCCGTTGACGTAAAAATATGCCGCACCCGCCGAGGCTTAGTATACCCAAAAACTTTAACTAAACAGACACTTTAACGAACAACTTTATCCTGAATGCACACCAATGTGCCGACTATATCGCTCTGTCTGCAAGCGGGCCTAACACAAACTTTAAGGGAAATTTAAAAGTAATTTGACAGTGACATTGGGCACACATAAATAATAATGAAAATGTGGGTGACAAATACACAGTATGTGAAGTTTCGAGTGAATTGGTGAAGCGGTTTCAGAGATATTGTCTTCTTAAAGGTATATGCCCACTCAGTAGGCACAAAATGTTCTTTATATCAGAGACATCATCTGAGACATTTTAGGGCAAAATAAACATTAATTCACCATTAATACACATATGTATTGGCATTATTATACATTTTTTATCAGACATAAATTTCCACACTGCTATCAGGGGCGATAACCGTGCTTCCTTAAAATGTTACCAAGACATTACTATTTATTTTTTGATGTGCAATGATCATACTTTATAATCTGTCGAAAACATTATTTTTTCAGGGGATCACATTTAATTAGTATAAGTAATTAAAAAATATCATGCCCCATTTGCCTATGAAAATAGCCTGATATCACCGCGTGTCACTATCAGTGAAATAATCATTACTAAATGATTATATCCATATAACGGGCATTCGTAAAGTTTAGAACTGGTGGAATAGTGACAAAATTATACACTTATTTAATTCCTACAATTAACTGAGAATACACATAACTTTAATTGTTGTGCCTACTCAGTGGGTATGTACCTTTAATTATAATAAATAATTAAAAAATACCATGCCTCATTTGAATATGAAAATAGCTTGATATCACCGCTAGTAATTATCAGTAAAATAAATATCACTAAATGATTATATATGGATAGCGGGCACACATAATTTTTAGAATTGGTGGAATAGTGACACACTGCAATTATACACTTATTTAATAGCTATACAGAACAGTTTGTGCCTACTGAATGGGCATGTACCTTTAAAAAATTTAACCTTAAATCAAACAAACGTTAACAGGACGCACGAAGTGACGTACATATGGATGTACGTACGTATGTAGGCCAATGTGACAACTATATCGCACTGTCCACATGCAGGCATGTCAACAACTTTGAGGTAAATTTCAATGTAATTTGACCTTGATATTGGGCACAGGGGTTGCAGCGGTTGAGCATATAATGAAAATATGGATGATGATAAACACACATGTGAAGCTTCGAGTGAATTAGCGAAGCTGTTTCAGAGATATAGTGTTCTTAAAAACTTTAAACTACGGTAAATAAAAAACGGATGGCCATGGCCCGCATGTCGAGCCCACCCAGGCATTTGATGGTCTCGGAGTATATTTATTTGAAGTTTGAATTAAGGTATGTAAAAGCTTTAACGCAAATTTGAAAGTCATTTGACTTTGATCGTGGGCATGTGGGTCGCATGCTTGGACCATAATATGAAAATATGGATGATAATAAAGAATTATCTGAAGTTTGAAGCAAATCTGAGTAAGTGTTGTGGAGATATAAGGTATGCAAAACTTTAACACAAATGTCAAAGTCATTTGACTTTGACCTTGGGGCACAGGGGCTGCATGAGTTGAACACAGAATGAATATATGGATGATGACTAATAAGCATTTGATGTTTCATGTCAATGTGACTTAGGATATGGTATTTAAAAACATACACCGATTTCTTACGGACTGACGCACGGACAGACGTTCAAACATTTGGGAGTTATGAGCTATTTGTTCTTTAAAAGATCAAAGGAATAGCTCCTAAATTTGAATAGAATTACGAGCTAACTGAATAATACAAAGGAATCTTTTGTTTCTAACCCCGCCCCTAAGCTCCTAAACCCCCGATGTTAGCCCGGACTGACGCACGGACGTCATTGTGATCACTAAGTCTCGCTTTCCGCAAGCAGGCTCGGCAAAAAAAACTACGGATGGACGTCAATGCGCAGACTGTATCGCATTGTCCGCAGGCGGTCGCTTCAAAAATTGTCCAACGCCTTTTTAAAGGTGCATGCCCACTCAGTAGGCTAAACATGCTCTTTAAGGGAATTAAATAAGTGTATAATTGTCACTATTCCACTAGTTATAAACATTACGAGTGCCCGCTATTCAGATATAATCATTTGGTAATATTTATTTTACTGATAGTGACGCGCGGTGGTATCGGTATTTTCATGTGCAAATGGGGCATGATATTTTATAATTATTTATACTAATTAAATGCATCAACTGAAAAAAACAGATTATAAAGTATGATCATTGCACATCAAAAAATAAATACAGAGAATAAATAGTAATGTCCGTTAACATTTTGAAGAAACACGGTTATCGTCCCTGATATCAATGTGGAAATTTTCTTCCGATATGAAATGTATAATAATGCCAAACAATACGTGAGTAAAGGTAAATGACTGTTTATCTGGCCAGAAAATGTCTCCGATGATGTCTCTGACATAAAGAACATTTTGGGCCTATTGAGTGGGCTTGTACCTTTAAGGCTAGCTCCGGACTGTCCCGTGATACCTATGCATGTGTTAAGTTTCATAAACAAATATTGCAAAGGGTGTTCGCGTTATGCTCCGGACAAATCAGTGCGCGAAAAAACAAAGGGAGATAACTAAACTAGAAAACGTGTTCATAGAACACGGATACCCCACATATCGCTTTGATAGTAAACAAGGCAAAATTCCTGTGTCCAAAAGGGAGAGATAATCCATGACACGGGGTTCGAATAAAAAATCGAAATAAACTTTCCGCATCTACTCATCATAAGGAAGCTACATATCAAATTTCAGTGCAGTAGGTATTACAAAATTTTCAAATTCTATTTCAAAAAGGGGGAGATAATCCATTACTCGGCGGTCGAATCAAAATAAACTTTGAAAATCGACTCATCGTAAGGAAGCTACATACCAAGTTTCAAGTGTGTAGCTATTAGGGTTTAAAAGTTTTACGAGCTACAAACCAAAATTGAAAAATTCTAACTTGAAAAGGGGGAGATAATCCATGACCATGGGGTCGAATCAAACATACATGTACCAAGTTTCAGGTCTGTAGCTATTACGGTTTAAAAGTTTTACGAGTTACTAGGTTGGTGACGGACGGAAGAACGGACAAGGGTAACACTACATGCCCCCTCCACTATCGTGGTGGGGCATAAACATGAGTGAGGCAAAATTGTCATATACAAGTAACTTACCTTAATTCATCAGTTACACATCAGATGATGAATGAACTTTAATTCTGGTGTAGAATATTAAAGTTATTCATTATGTTCAATAGTGCTGCTTTGACATGACGTGAAATTAAAACATGCATGACTTGATCTGGAAGAATAACCACAGACCAAGCACACATATTCAGCATCACGTCTGTCGGTTCTTATTCAGCTCCGATTTCTGTGACCTGTCCACAAATTCCAGAATCCAACATTGACGCAAATTTAATCCTCTATGTTGGTGCCTGTTATAACAAAATGTAACTTAGTATATTATCCAATGCGGGTTGTTTCTCTAAATAAATGCGTCCAAGAATCCCTGTAGCTGCTATCGTGATAACAAATGTTAAAGGTTCTGTCAGCGCCTCACATATTGATATGTTTACTTGTTTACGTGTTCCGATGCAGAACTCTTTCCTAAATACACTGTTCTTTATTTTGTGCAATTCTGATGTAAATTGGACGATTTATTCATATTTTAGCACATACACCGAATGCGATTTGAACGTGACGTCGATAATAATGAGTATTGAAACGATGTCATATTCTTCACGACGTCACATTACGTATCTCACAAGAACGAAGTTATCTTTCATATTTAAGTTGGTTTTACGTCATCTGTGAGACAGGTGAGAAGGGGTGGGGGAATGGGGACGTATTCTCTTGGTCGTAGGGTCGACCGGATTTATGTAATATGGACAATATAAATGCTAACTACATTTTGAATGGATAGCGTATAGTGTAT
Source organism: Conchocele bisecta (assembly GCA_029237695.1). Classification (NCBI taxonomy): domain Eukaryota; kingdom Metazoa; phylum Mollusca; class Bivalvia; order Lucinida; family Thyasiridae; genus Conchocele; species Conchocele bisecta. Next base: position 19,736,421 of record CM055280.1, on the reverse strand, counting down.
GTCTACCGACCACCTAAATGTACGAAATATCACAAGTATATTTAGCAACGAGGCTTTCAAAAATGACTGTTCAAACCTGACTAGATACGCCTTTAATTGTGGTCAAAGCATACACATGTACGACTGGACAAAACTGTAAGAAAAACAGAGAAAACAACCGTGTGCTGGTGTATTCTCAAATTGAAAAGCGTTAACCAGGCTTAATCATTTCAACCTCAAATTACATAACGGCAACATGTACAAACCCTGTAGATCCAGATGAGCCGCCTTGCATCAAGCCGTCTCATCAGAATCTGCAGTGTTTGTCAAAAAATTTAAAATATTTTAAAAATATATCTTACCTAATTAATGGAATAGTTCAGCAATGAGCATGGAACTATCAATGTCAGATATTTAGGGTAAACGGGTTAATAGGCACTTCCAAGTTAAATAAAACCCATACAAATGTTTTGATTTTTCACAAATTTACCAATTGTAATTGTTTGTTAAAGAGTATTTAAGGTGAAATGATTACATGCATTTAAGCCGCAAAGACATTATCAAGTTTGGAGGTGATTTCATTTTTACTTACCTTATATTTAAGTGTAGGAATTGGCTCGAAGACCTTCCAAACCCAGGCATTTGAGCCAAAAAAAGTGTCAGGCCAATAGCCGTTGGCCCGTTTGTTTCCGAATCTACTAATATCTGCGATACAGTCGAAATATGTGCATTAAATGAAGGAGGCGATGAACCGGTTACTTTAAACTAGCTAGTTCATTCTCCTATCATACTATGCCGGTATGTCAGGCCGGGAAAAAGGCGGAGTGTGAGTGTCGCGTGACACGTGCATTCTTGTACATTCTGGAATCCGTATAATTGTATATTTGTGATGTGTGGTACTGTGTTGTATTGTTGTGCGTACTATAGGTTTCACATCCCTGTGATTCCACATACCTGGGGTTTCACACACCTGTGGTTTTTGCACACCTGTGGTTTGGCATGTACATTTGCCATGTGCAATGTGCGTGTAATAAGGGGGCTTATGTTGTATTGGTGGAGATACGTTTATGCGTGTCCTATTTGTGGATTTAAATATACGTCTATTTTATGAGCAATGTTTTACTGATGTCACGCCATATTTGCCACAGACTATGCATGTGTGTGGTAGAGAACTCGTTGACTGCGTGTGCTGGTTTCGCTAGGGAAAATATATTTTACCTTTAGTATTACGGATGTCCACTGTCCGTGCCAGCCGAGTTTGTCCGCGTGTCAGTGTTTCACCATATAAGGGACCTTCTGTAGGTGAAGCCAGTATACAGCGCAGACCATACCATGGTCTGCCCTGTTATGTATGCTACGGGTTAGTCAGCATAGCCTGGTACTGGCCAACACGGATATATCGGATCCCATACTGGTGATGCTTTGTGTCGTGATATTTCCGTAAATGACCACGATATTTGAGTTTAGTATGTGCTACACTCTCATTTGAGTGTATAGCCGTAGGACCGATATGGAGGGGTTTGGCGGGGCCAAGAAGCGACCTTCGCATTGTCGAGACCAGTCGAGTAGATTTCGGATTATGAGATCTGGGTCTATAGTGTGCAGATTTATGGTAGTGTGGGGTATAGCATGTTGGATGGTATTTATTCCACGAGGGCTGTACACTGGTTTGGTTGAATTTAAGGCGTGGGAACATATATTTATGCCAAATATAACCCACGGGTGACATGGCAAAAGCCATGGTTTTGTAGTATTTATGTGAGATGTCGTACGAGGGGTAGGCATATCCATTATTCCGTGCATGGTTTCACTGGTGCGTATATAAGCGATGTCTCGCTATGTGTTGGGGGGACACATATATTCTGGTTACAGAAGACTAGTACTGTATTCACCAGTGACACGGAGGATTTTGGTATGTACCTAGAACATTTTATTTCAGCTGTGATTTGCCGTTGTTCGATTACTGTTTTAGTCTGTTGTGCATCCTGTCTGTCTGTCTGTGCGTATTCGTCAAGTAATTGGAGATTCATTTCATTTTTGTAGCCTCTTGAGAACGCTCCAGCGAGCCACATTGGACGTTTTGGTCCACTCGTTTGAGGGCAGACCCCAGTCAGTGCAGAGTATCGGGTCGTCCGAGTGTCCGTCTGTCTGGCGCAGTGTGTGTAGCAGCTCCGGGTACAGGCCTGTATAGAGCAGTGTGTGATAGCTACCTCGCGTTCAGCAGACAGTCACAGCCATAGTTTAGTGAAGTGAAACGTCATACACACATATCATATCATTATACTACCACCGAGTTGAATGTCACCTAAGTGAAACTTTTCCCGGCGTCTTAGCCAACGTGATAATCGCCATTTTGTATTATATCGGAACTTTACATCCGGTCTACCACTTCCGGTATTACAACCCATTGATTCACCATGGATACTTTACATCCGGTCTACCACATCCGGGTTGCTACAGTCGAGTGATACCATAGGAACTTTACATCTGGTCCACCATTTCCGGAGATAATACTACCTGTGGAACTTTACTTCCGGGAACCAGCTTCCGGAACATTATCGTTATTGACTATCATGTGATGTAACCACATCCGGCTTTGACTTTGACATTCATACTTTGGAAATATATTGCATAGGCAATACATATGTATACTTTGATAGTGTATGGTAATACTCCTATCATGGCATATCATGGCTAAAGGATTGTAGTAAGACTACATATATTGTTTATTGATTAATCCACTTGAAGTTGGATTATAGCCATATTGTTGACTAGACCTCATATTGCGGGTGAGGCAGACCTTGGGACCTTGATACTCAGAGGTTACACTATCTATTGAGATACGCCAGCACTGGGGTAGCTCAGATGATTGTCATTTTGTCCTCAAATGTTCGTTATGCCATGTTATACTTGTATGTTATTTCACTTTGATTAGCGATCATCAAAGTACTTGTGCATTCATACTATTGTCCACTACGGGACCATTGAGATACCACATACCGAGTTTATTCGTCTATAGCTTTTAAGTTGCGTTAAAGTATAACAGTCGATTGGCTTGCAACCTTGTAGTAATTGAATAGTATCATGCACAGTACAGTGATGTTCGCATATCAATGTATCATGTATTCCTGTGTGTTCCCCATGTAATATAGTGTACATTATAAGTGATTAAGTGACTACGTGTACTTATCTACTCTGGCCTATCCCTTACACTTCAACTGCACTGTTACCACTTTTCGTTCGTCAGATCAAGCTATATTGGCCATAACGTCATAACAATTGAAGTATACTTGGTTCATATGATAATTGGGGGAGACAATTTGTCTCGATCATTCCTGACCTTGGTAATGACCTTGACAGTGAGCTAATGTGATATATGAAAATCAGCCGCAACCACTCGGCAGAGCCTCGCCCATCCCGTTTCCTAAGCCTTGCCATATATTTTTCCCATTCACGGCACTAACCTACTATTCTCTATTTATACTGTGTTTATCTGTTGTTATTTAGTTAGATGACCATTACACTCATTATGAAGATGAAAGAAACAGAGAAGATAATACACGACGGTATGGCTATTTGGGGGTATGGGGGTTGCCAGTGGCAGCCTTGTGGGTGACTTGGGCATGGCTTGCCTGGATCCTCGTCGCTGCGGGTGGCGGTTGCGGTGCGGAGCCTCCGGTTGGCAATGGCTGCGGTGTCCCGGTCTGCTGTGGGTGGGTCGGTGGCTCGGCTCCGGCTCGGCCTGCGCTGTTGCTCCTCTATGGGCGTTGGATTTTCCAATATCACGTCTATCGTCTCTGCTTGGTCTGTCTTGCCTCGTCCAACCCTCTAATAGCATTAGCAGGTAATATAACAATGTAACGGCTGAGTATCCATATATCATGTGCACGCACACTCGGCCATCTTCACGGTCTGACATATCGGCATTGTGCAATAGGAGAATGAACTAATTAGGTTAAACTCACAGCCTCATCGTCTCCTTCATTTAATGCACATATTTCGACTGTATCGCATATATTAGTAAATTCGGAAACAAATGGGCCAACGGCCATTGGCCTGATCATTTACGGGCACATGCCCTGGCATGGAAGGTCTTCGAGCCATTTCCCACCCTGAAATATAAGAAATCTAATAAAAAGGTCTTCGAGCCATTTCCCACCCTTAAATATAAGAAATATAATAAAAAACTGTAGTAAAATTTATAAAATCTGTCTAGAAATACTTTATATTAACAATCTACTTTTATGTCCCGTGTGTGCTAAATGCCCATAGGACATAATTATGTTGTTGGCAGTATATATTTGACAGACTTGCACTAAATACAACATGTTTCATGAGGGCAACGCATTCATTAGTTAGTCAGTTGTTTGATAGTAAATGTATTGATATTTAATAAAGTTAATTTCACGAAATGCATCAGCGGAGTATACTCATTACGTACATGTACATGTGAAACAGACACTACGCATATTATGTATATCTCTTCAACATATTTTATTTCCAGACTTATCGTCAGTAAATGTATACTATACGTTTACATTACTAAGTAACCGTTTCAACACTACAGACCTATATAGCGGTGTATGCAAACAGTGTAGATCCAGATGAGTCAACTCGTGATGAGCAATCTCATCAGGATCTGCACTATTTGCAAGTATATAATTATCATTTGTACTGGTCTGAAGATCATTCTGTGACGATTGGCGTGGTCGGAACATTGAAATATCAAAAGTTATTTATGGGTAAACATGTTAGAATAATGTTGTAGAATAATAATGTAAATGTGTTTAAATTTATATGTTACTAAATATAGCAAACTGAAAAATACGTGCACCAGATCGCATTAATCCAGGTATTCAGATATTGATCAGGGGTTGTATTTTATGGCGGCCAACACGCGTTATTAAATATCTCTGCAACTAGCTGCGCGATTATGGTGCAATAAACTACACGTATTCCACAATAGTGCACATTGTCTCTAGCTGATGGTGCAGTTATTTTTCACTAGCCGTTTTGGAGTTATTTCGAGAAAACTTACATTTATGTAAGTTTTCTCGAAATAGCTCCGAAACGACTATAGCGATAAGAATGATCGGTTTGGCTAAAGTATGAACAGGTAATTGTGAGAGATATCTGTATTGTATCGCTCGAGTGGTTGCTGAGACAATTAGCATAAGATAAATGCATTTTATACGAAATATTGTATTGCCTGTTCGTGACAGTTACCGCTATGCATACATTTGTCGATAATCGATGCACAATTATGTAAGTTTACGTAATTCACGAGAAATGGTACGCTAAGGAAGTTGCTACAAATTGTCACTTTTTGCACATTTTGCAACATATGCGGAAAGCTTATTTGTATGTAAGTGCCAGCATCCGTGGGGTAGTTAAATCAAAGGTCGATAGCTTCCAACCGGAACTATGTAATCGTGCATACATTGTACATTACATTGCTAGACTAATTGTCGGTGTAGCATAAAACGGTATTTCGCTAGAGGTGCACATGCGCGTGTCACGTTTTCAGTGCAGAGAGCAGGACACACCGCCAGAGGGCACACACCGCTGGAGGATTTAGTTTGTATGCGGGCCATGTGTGCACAAGTTTCAATTGGATTTGATGCTGACACATGTATACAGTGACGTCAATATATACGGGGATGTATTGTTTGGATATTATCTGTGTGTTGTGATGTTGCCATCCATGGCTGCGGAGGTTCAACCAAAATGGATAATATAAAAACAAACAAACAAAACACACACAATAATACGGAATTGAATGCCAATGTTTTACTTAGTTTAATAAGTACAGACAACAGGAACAGTCAGATCAAGCTTGGATTGTATTCATATTATTTAGTTCATCATGTAATGAGTTTTATATCTGCATGAACTATACTATTTACTTGATGATAACATAGTTTCGTATCCTCCAATTACAGAATGACGTTACGTAAAGAAGCCCGTGTTCTTTTCAATTAAAACAATTTTGAATTGCCCATTCCAAAGCAGAGTACTTTACCTGATAAATAGAATACCAACCTGATATTTGCCCATTCCAAAGCAGAATATCAAACTGTCAGGTAGCCTCGGAATCCATGTGTCTTTACATGATAAATTGATATTAAAAGACGTTCGTCTGGTATTTCCTATGTATGAAACATCAACTTGATCAGGCCGGCTAGGAAACGCGTAAGAATTCCAATAAAGCATCAGATATTGGGATTAGTCTGTAAGTCAGAATTTGTTTGTCATGTGAGGCTGTTTCAATTCCAGCAACTGAATTTTGTGCGATACAACCAGGGTGGTCATGGAGATTGAATTTATCTTTCTTAAAGGTACATGTCCACTCAGTAGGCACAAAATAATATTGCATACGAATTAAATAACTGTATAATTGTATCACCTTTCCACCACTTCTAAAGATTACGAGTGGCCGCTATACAGGTATAATAATGTATAATATTTATTTTACTGATAGTGACGCGCGTTGGTGTCAGGTTACTTTCATATGCAAATGAGGCATGGACTTTTTTTTTAATTTTACACTAATTAAATGCGTCACGTAAAGAAGCCCGTAGAACAAATAATTTCGGCAGATTATAAAGTACGATCAAACAATAAATACAGAGAATACAGAGAATAAATAGTAATGTCTGTTAACTTTTAAGAAAACATTCTTATCGACCCTGATATCAGTGTGAAAGTTACGTCTGATATAAAATGTATAATGTTGCCAATCAATACGTGGGGTAATTGTGAATGAATATTTTTTTTGCCTGAAATTGTCTCAGATGATATCTCTGATATAAAGAACAGTTTGTGTCTACTGAGTGGGCATGTACCTTTAACAATAATTAAAACCATATTTTAATTAGTGAATATTCAGATCAGAAAGGGTGCATGTCATGGGAAAATAGGGCCCACAACATCCAAACGATAAATGAAAGTAGCAGAGAATAACAATCTGTTGTCATGGGGAAAATCAATGGTGGTGGTGGACGTAAATAGCAATGGGGTCTGTAGGAACATATGTGACTGTGACTGGAGAAATGGGGCTTTTGGGTTTTGGTACCAGTGCCGATCCAGATCAGCCGGTGCATCTGCAGTCTGATCAGGTTCTTCACTGTTCGGTATTCCATCTATACAACACACGTAACGCTTCTAACAGGCAGCATAGACCAATATACAAGAGCTAAACTGGTCACAAATCCCACAAGCCCCATTTCTCCAGTCACAGCCACGTATGAGCGCGGCACTGGATGTACCTCTTTATCGCATCGCCGTTATTTGCGAGTTGTTTTCATACTTTGCTACAGCATGAATTTTCGGAGCTATACTGATTACATGCATGTCCTACGTTTGGTCATTGTATAATTGTGAGTGCGTCACACTTAGACGTCTCGGTCGACATTCTTTTCCCGAGTTACTATCCACTTTCACCCAAGCTGGGATGCGGTAAATAGCGTCATTGTTATGCCGATATCGTTCGGGTGGCCGGATTAGCTCAGTAGGTAACCGGGTGGACCCCGGGTTCGATTCCCACCTCGACCGCTGCGAATGGTCGATTTCGTGCTAGCCTAGTCCTATCGGATGGGGACTCAAATAGTCGGTCCCGACTGCAAGGTCATCGAGCCAGTGCCGTCGTTAAATCAAAGCATTTACATTTACCGATATCATTTTTTTTGTGTCGCATCATGTTTCTATTATTTAGGCAAAACTATACATTTTAATCATAAAACCAATACTAGTTTAGTATGTGCCATTTTTGTAGAATACGCATTGCATAAATTATACAAAACCCGTGTTTGCAGTCAAACTCCGTAATTGTTTCGTATGCATTAACATTTGAGGTAGTGCCTTTTTCTGATGAAGCATTTCAGTAAATTTGAATGAAAACATATATCAGAAAAATGGCTACATAGCTAAATTAGCAAAAGAAAAAAGTAAACTGACAAATACATTTCCAAATTACTGAAGCGCTGGATAGACATTTAAATAGTATTACTTCCCATTTATATATTGTTATTTTTCATTAAAATTAAATTAGTATTACTTAATTATAAATATAATTATTAAAACTTAACAAATCCAACTTTCGCGGCTACCTTTCCTGTAGAAAGTCTGCATCAGCAGCGGCGAGTTTTATATGTAATTATATAGCAGACTATTACCATTTATTACGTAACATTTAAACTACACAACCGATTAAAAATGCACAAGTCACATTTTAAATTTCAATTATTGTACTTTATGATGATGTTTCGATCGTGTTTTTAAAATAAAATTATTTTGGTCCTTTTTAGCTTTAAACATAGTCGGTAGTTTTTATATGATTTATATTAATTAATAGTAAATTGTGATTTTTCTTCTTGATTTTCGTTGGGAAAATTGCAAAATCTTTTTTTATAAGAATAGTGACAAAAAATGCACAGGTGTTTTCAATTAGCTCATTCATTTTTCTATCTATTGATACAAAATTTATGTTTCTAAGATAATATTATTTTGGTCATTTTTAGATAATAATAAGGACACCATAATTTTTCATTTTCCAGTTAGCGTATCACGGAAATCTTCGGCAATTTCCGTGATATTCGCTGAAACGGGCACCTGATTACGGTTCTTAGCGGCGGTGGGAGGATTGTATGTTACCCGAGGCATGACCGTGTTGTCGGTGAAAGTATTTGTGAACAAAGTTTCCAAATTAGACATTGATTTTCACGTACCTTGAGACTAATAATTGGAGACGAGTGTGTTTGTCACCGAAATATTAATCGCTCATTTTAAACACTGCTGATTATCTAACAAATTACACCGTTAATTCGAAACAAACGTCATGGTTGCCAATTACAAGCAGTTAATTAGTAACTGCCGTGCAAACTGCGATTTTGCTTAGATGCCGACAAAATTACTCAATTAAGAGACAATTATTCACACGTCTGTATTGTCATTACAGTGATTACAAAATAGCATACATTTTTTGTTGATTTATTACAGCTCATTGTGTACCTTTATGGAGCATAATAAAATATTTTTCGCAATTATATAATTGTCAATATTGCAGCTAGAAGTAATTTATATAATTTTCACTGGTTATTCTGTGTTCAGTATACCGCTATAAATAATTATCGGTAACATGGGATTATAATTTACTTTTTTTGTCTACTACGTCAACTATGCAGTATGAAATTATCTATGCTGGTTGAAAATCTGTATATCGCTCGTTTCTCTTGATAAACTAGCTTATATTGTTTTAGTACGTTAAATTCAGGGCAATATTAACGGGATTCAAATATATCATATCGGTACCCCTTTAAATAATATTTGTATGTTTTAAATGTTATACCTCAAGATAAACCTCAAGATAAATCACACTTGCACATCAGCGTCCAATTTTTGTCCTGTGTACAGCCTTGTATATTGTCAGCTAACAACATCAATATTACTCTTCTCCAAATGGGGACAGGTGCACGAGAAAACGTGCCCTGTTTGCAAATCCCACATAAAATAGGTTTAGCTAATAATGTTTTATTTCAACGTTAACATTAAAATCCTTGGGATACCATCGATGTTGTGAGTCATTTATCCATATATATGTTGATGAAATTGAAACATTTCAAACACCGACCAGTATTAGTTAACTGATGGGTGAGGAAGTCAACATGCCAACCGTGTTGGTTTTCATGTGCATGAGCTAGTACACTCCCGCCTGCGATTCTCTTGCCAAGAATTTCAATCCACCTGTCCTTGAATTGCAATTCGTCCCTTCTGGAATTGCAGTCTAATTGCGGTCCAATCGCGGTCCCGTTTTTGCGGTCATTCTTTCGCGATACCGTTTGTGCTGTCATTCTTTCGCGGTCCAGTTTGTGCGGTCATTCTTTCGCGATACCGTTTGTGCGGTCATTCCTTCGCTATTTGCGGTAAAAACTTACCGTATCATCGTATGGTACAGTTTGTTTACATTATACAAACGTACTGTACGAATATTATACAAACATACGATATCCGTTCGTATATACGTTATATCCATACGGATATTGTATGAATATACAGTGGGTCATCGTGCGGTGCGGTTAAAATATACAGATGTACCGGTTCATTTCGCATGTAAACATTCGGTTTTCATTTCGATCATCTGCCACAATTTAAAACTGAAGATTGTGAAGTACGGTATCACAGTGCATATACATGTGTGTTCAATACAGTAATTCATCAGTAATTCATCACTGTACTCCGCACCACCGCCGGGGACACAAAACAATGATCCCCCACGCACACCAGCCATCTACATTTGGCGTCCACCACCACCAGTTTTTGTCTATGACTAAACTACATCCCCCGACCACCACTTCTGTCTGTAACGCAGGATGACGGGGCCGACTTATCAAGTGCTAAACTAGTCCTGGTGCGATGACCGACTGATCAAGTGCTATACTAGTCTTGGTGCGATGGCCGACTGATCAAGTTCTAAGCTAGTCGTGGTGCGATGGCCGACTGAGCAAGGGCTAAGCTAGTCTTGGTGCGATGGCCGACTGATCAAGTTCTAAACTTGCCGTGGTGCGATGGCCGACTGATCAAGGGCTAAACTAGTCTTGGTGCGACGGCCGACTGATCAAGTTCTAAACTAGTCGTGGTGCGATGGCCGACTGATCAAGTTCTAAACTAGTCCTGGTGCGATGGCCGACTGAGCAAGGGCTAAACTAGTCTTGGTGCGATGGCCGACTGATAAAGTTCTAAACTAGTACTGGTGCGATGGCCGACTGAACAAGTTCTAAACTAGTCATGGTGCGATGGCCGACTGATCGAGTGCTATACCTGTCCTGGTGCGATGGCCGACTGATCAAGGGCTAAACTAGTCTCGGTGCGATGGCCGACTGATCAAGGGCTAAACTATTACTGGTGCGATGGTCAACTGATCAAGTTCTAAACTAGTCCTTGTGCGATGTCCGACTGATCAAGTTCTAAACTAGTCCCGGTGCGATGACCGACTGATCGAATGCTATACTACTCATGCTGCGATGGCCGATTGATCAAGCGCTAAAGTAGTCCTGGTGTGATGGCCGACTGATCAAGTTCTAAACTAGTCCTGGTGTGATGGCAGACTGATTGAGTGCTATACTAGTCCTGGTGCGATGGCCGACTGATGAAGTGCTAAAGTAGTCCTGGTGTGATGGCCGAATGATAAAGTACTATACTCGGCATGGCCGACTCATCACGTGCTATACTGGGCATAGTGAAATGGCCAACTGATCAAGTGCTATACTGGGTATGGTGCAATGGGCGACTGATCAAGCGCTATACTAGTTATGGTGCGATAGCAGACTGATCAAGTGCTCTCATAGTCCTCGTGCGATGGCCGACTGATCAAGTGCTATACTCGGCATGGCCGACTGATCACGTGCTATACTGGGCATGGTGAGATGGCCAACTGATCACGTGCTTTACGTACTGGGCATGGTGCAATGGGCGACTAATCAAGCACTATACTAGTTATGGTGCGATGGCAGACTAATCAAGTGCTCTACTAGTCCTGGTGCGATGATCGACTGATCAAGGGCTAAACTAGTCCTGGTGCAATGGCCGACTTATCAAGTTCTATACTAGTCCTGGAGCGATGGCCGACTGATCAAGTGCTAAACTAGTCATGGTGCGATGGCCGACTGATCAAATCGCATGCCATAATAGCTAGATGGCTACGGCCTACATGTCGTGCCCGCCGAGGCATTTGATAGTACAAACAATTTTTTTATTGCAACAAAGCTTTAGCCCGTTGACGTAAAAACATGCCGCACCCGCCGAGGCTTTGATAGTATACCCCAAAACTAAAAAAACACTTTAACTAAAAACTTTATCCTGAATGCACACTAATGTGCCGACTATATCGCTCTGTCTGCAAGCGGGCCCAACAAAAACTTTAAGGGAAAGTTCAAAGTAATTTAACCGTGACATTGGGCACATGTAAATAGTAATGAAAATATGGGTGAAAAATACACAGTATGTGAAGTTTCGAGTGAATTGGTGAAGCGGTTTCAGAAATATAGTGTTCTTAAAGGTTCATGCCCACTCAGTAGGCACAAAATGTTCTGTATATCAGAGACATCATCGGAGACATTTTCGGGCAAAATAAACATTAATTCACCATTAATACACATATTTATTGGCATCATTATACATTTATATCAGATGTAAATTTCCACACTACTATCAGGGGCGATAACCGTGTTTCCTTAAAATGTTACCAAGACATTATTATTTATTTTTTGATGTGCAATAATCATACTTTATAATCTGTCAAAAACATTATTTTTCAGGGGATCACATTTAATTAGTATAAGTAATTAAAAATATCATGCCCCATTTGCCTATGAAAATAGCCTGATATCACCGCGTTTCACTATCAGTGAAATAAACATTAATAAATTATGATATCCTTATAACGGGCACTCGTAATGTTTAGAACTAATGGAATAGTGACAAAATTATACACTTATTTAATTCCTACAAATAACTTAGAATACACATAACTTTAATTGTTGTGCCTACTGAGTGGGTATGTACCTTTAATTAGAATAAATAATTTTCGTTTGCTTGTTTGTTTATTAGTGCTTAACAGCCTATCAACAGCTAAGGTCACGTAAGGCCGGGAAAAGGGGTTCAACAGGTAAGGCCGGGAAAATTCGATCCCATTTTAACCTGCTGCATTGGGGGGAAAATCCCAAAATCAGAACGGATTATTTACATTGAGAAACAAATATATTCAGCCCAGAAATTAGAATATCCTGACCTGGTGGCAGGGCATAAATAATTAAAAAATATCATGCCTCATTTGAATATGAAAATAGCTCGATACCACCGCTAGTCATTATCAGTAAAATAAATATTACTAAATGATTATATATGGATAGCGGGCACACGTAATTTTTAGAACTGGTGGAATAGTGACACACTTATACACGTATTTAATTGCTATAAAGAACAGTTTGTGCCTACTGAGTGGGCATGTACCTTTAAAAACGTTAACCTTAAATTAAAAAAAAATGAACCAGACGCACGAAGTGACGTACATATGGATGTACGTACGTACGTATGTAGGCCAATGTGACGACTATGTCGCACTGTCCACATGTAGGCATGTCAAAAACTTTCAGGTAAATTTCAAAGTAATTTGACCTTGATATTGGGCACAGGGGTTGCAGCGGTTGAGCATAGAATGAAAATATGGATGATGATAAACACACATGTGAAGCTTCGAGTGAATTGGCGAAGCTATTTCTGAGATATAGTGTTCTTAAAAACTTTAACCTACGGTAAATAAAAACCAGATGGCCATGGCCCGCATGTCGAGCCCACCGAGGCATTTGATGGTCTCGGAGTATATTTATGTAAAAGCTTTAAAGCAAATTTGAAAGTAATTTGACCTTGATCTTGGGCATGTGGGTCGCATGCGTGGGCTATAATATGAAAATATGGATGATAATAAAGAATTATCTGAAGTAAAAGTCTGAGTAAGTGTTGTGGAGATATAAGTATGCAAAAAGTTTAACACAAATTTCAAAGTCATTTGACCTTGACCTTGGGGAACAGGGGCCGCATGTGTGGGACACATAATGCATATCTGGATGATGACTAATAAGCATTTGATGTTTCAAGTCAATGTGACTTAGGATATGGTATTTAAAAACATACACCGATTTCGGACGGACTGACGCACGGACTTCTGCACGGACGTCATTGTGATCACTAAGTCTCGCTTTCCGCAAGCAGGCTCGGCAAAAAAAACTACGGATGGATGTCAATGCGCAGACTATATCGCACTGTCCGCAGGCAGTCGCGACAAAAATTGTCCAACGCCTTTTTAAAGGTGCATGCCCACTAAGTAGGCTAAAAATGCTCTTTATGGGAATTAAATAAGTGTATAATTGTCACTCTTCCACTAGTTATAAACATTATGAGTGCCCGCTATACATATATAATAATTTGGTAATATTTATTTTACTCATAGTGACGCGTGGTGGTATCGGTATTTTCATGTGCAAATGGGGCATGATATTTTATAATTATTTATACTAATTAAATGCATCAACTGAAAAAGATTTGACAGATTATAAAGTATGATCATTGCACATCAAAAAATAAATACAGAGAATAAATAGTAATGTCCGTTAACATTTTAAGGAAACACGGTTATCGTCCCTGATATCAATGTGGAAATTTTCTTCTGATGTAAAATGTATAATAATGCCAAACAACACGTGGGTAATGGTAAATGATTGTTCATCTGGCCAGAAAATGTCTCCGATGATGTCTCTGACATAAAGAACATTTCGTGCCTACTGAGTGGGCATGTACCTTTAACGGTAGCTACGCACTGTCCCGTGAGACCTATGCATGTGCTAAGTTTCATAAAAAATATTGCAAAGGGTTTTCGCGTTATGCTCCGGACAAATCAGTACGCGAAAAACCAAAGGGAAATAACTAAACTAGAAAACGTGTTCATAGAACACGGATACCCCACATATCGCTTTGATAGTAAACAAGACAAAATTCCAGTGTTCAAAAGGGAGAGATAATCCATGACACGCGGTTCGAATCAAAAATCGAAATAAACTTCCGCATCTACTCATCATAAGGAAGCTACATATCAAATTTCAGTGCTGTAGCTATTACAAAAGTTTTACGAGTTACAAATTCAAATTCAAAAAGGGGAGATAATCCATAACTCGGGGGTCGAATCAAAATAAACTTTGCAAATCTACTCATCATAAGGAAGCTACATACCAAGTTTCAGGTGTGTAGCTATTAGGGTTTAAAAGTTTTACGAGCTACAAGCCAAATTGGAAAATTCTAACTTGAAAAGGGGGAGATAATCCATGACCATGGGGTCGAATCAAATATACATGTACCAAGTTTCAGGTCTGTAGTATTACGGTTTAAACGTTTTACGAGTTACTAGGTTGGTGACGGACGGAAGAACGGACAAGGGTAACACTAAATGCGCCCTCCACTATCGTGGTGGGGCATAACAATTAGTGAGGCAAAAGTTGTCATATACAAGTAACTTACCTTAATTCATCAGTTACACATCAGACGATGAATGAACTTTAATTCTGGTGTAGAATATTAAAGTTATTCATTATGTGCAATAGTGCTGCTTTGACATGACGTGAAATTAAAACATGCATGACATGATCTGGAAGAATAAACACAGACCAAGCACACGTATTCAGAATCACGTCTGTCGGTTCTTATCCAGCTCCGATTTCTGTCACCTGTCCACAAAATCCAACATTGTCGCAAATTTAATCCTCTATGTTGGTGTACGTTAGAACAAAATGCCACTTAATATATTATCCAATGCCGGTTGTAATCTCTTTTTTCTCCAAATAAATGCGTTCAACAATCCCTGTAGCTGCTATCGTGATACAAAATGTTAAAGGTTCTGTCAGCGCCTCACATATTGACCTTAATATCCACCATTGTGATTCCAAGTACCAGAATAATGATGTTTCCATTCGCCGTCGCAGTGTTATATGTCAGATTCCGTTGTTTATTTGATCAAATTGATGGACAAATTTGTGTCCGCTAATGTCGCCAAGAGCATAATCTGTGACATTGACAGTAATAATTTGGCATAACTTCTAGCTTGTGAATTTTTGGTTGAATGAAGTGATCACTATGGTGAATAAGTGTGTATTTGTGCCCGGTTTGCTCAGTAGGTAGAGCGATGGTGTGGTAACCCAGAGATCCCCGGTTCGATTCCGGGCTGGTGCACATCTTTCTCACCCTGTGACATTTAGCACCGAACGTAGTTGTGGGAAGTAACTCTGCAGAATACTCCCGCATCGTCCGTACCGAGAGTTATGGTGCTCTCCGTAGGTTTCCCCTGCAAAGTACCAAATCACATCTGATTTGCACTTAAACTGTTAATTCCGACATATTTTCTGTATTTTTCAATTGAAAGAAATGTCAGTATTATACTTATTCATTTCTGTGTAATAAGTACAGGAAAATATGTCACAATTAACAGCTAAAGCGCGAATGAGATCCGATTCGGTACTCTGAAGGAAAAACCTTTGGAGCACCGAAACTCTGGGTACGGACGATAATTCAGTATTCTGCAGTTACTTGCCGCAACTACTCCCAACGTGGACTCTTGACTGATGAAGAAATGTTCCACAAATATGGAATTCTGGGTGGAAATATTTCTGCCCTGTGACAATTGTTGCCCAACGAAGGACCGCGACTGATAAATACTCCCAAAATTGTACCCAAACATATGGAAGTCGGACACAAAAATTAAACATGGAATTCGAGGACGAATTTCAATTTGGCGGAGAATGTCACAGTACGCAACTGACTATGGGGATGCAGTGTGTATGCTCTGTGCCTTGTTAGCTTGCTCGGTAGAGCCATGGACATAGTACAGTAAACATGAGGTCCCTGGTTCGATTCCGGGCCGTTATTTATCTTTCTCACTCTGTGACACAAGTAAACCGTTTTATTTTAAAGAAATGACTATCACCGGAATAAACATTATCTTCACAAAATTTGATTCGGGCCCATAGAAATCAACAGCCAGAACAGAACGTTTGCAGTAATAGAAATATAATTCCAAAATAAATTTTTCAGTTTTCGAAAATTAAAATATGCTTTTTTTTTAAATTATTATCAATATGTTCACCATGTTATTATGGTTAATATGCAATTCGCAATCTCCTTGCAGCTTGAAATTGAAAGACATTATGAAAAGTTGTTTTGATCTCAGAAATTGTCATGTCGACTATAGGAGCGCGTCGAATTAATGTTAACAGAATAGGAAAACGTAATTTGATACCGACGAAAAAGTAAACAAAACGCAAAATTGATGCTTAGCTTTGCCTTATTATACCGTAGACCACACATTATAATTTGATTGTATATGAAAATAAATATATTGTGAGTATGGTGGTGTCTATTAATTTGTTCTTGATATTAAGAACGGCAGTGACGACATTTTGTTTTGTCCAAGAAATTGTCAAGGTCAATGTTTCACTGTTTGTCTAGCAATAACCCGCCTATTTATATTTGCGCACCAAAAAAACTAATCACCAATACCGCTGACTTTCTAGTCACTTTGAATTAGATAGATGGGATAAAATTTGGATTTGAACACGGATACGTTTGTCAACTATTTCGATTTTATTGCCGCATTGGTCAAGCAGAGCGGTCCGCTGGTTTGACCGCATAGCGCAGCGTAAAGCGGTCATTCTTTCGCAGTTTAAAGAAAAAAAGGAGCGTAAAGTGCAATTAAAAGCGGAGAGCAGCGCTAACTGCGCTATAAGTATTGCAATTCCGCAACCAACTCTTTGGACAGCAGTCACATGATTGCAGTCCGATTGCGGTCCAATTGCAATTAATGGGAACGCGAATTGCAGTCCTGCGCTCCAAGACTAGCAATTCGCCTGGTAAGAGAACCGCAGGCCACTCTGTACTTGTTGTTTTGACTGGCTATGTTGGACACTGGTAAACAAAATGGAACTTACACCTTTTGGAAGCCAAATTGACTTGCTTGGTATACTTATGTGTCTTGTTACTGGGAAAATGGGGCTTATGGTATTTGTGACCATTGTCCCGTTTCTCCAATATATACATGTATTATAAAAACTACACAGTTTTATTGTTGGTATAAAGTGTCTATCAGTTGATAGCTATTTTGATAACAAATATAAAATTGTGAGAACAAAATTAAAATACAAATATTATATTCTCTGTCGAGGTTTGAGACATGTTCGAGATATATATTTTCTACTGTACTTAATATAAGTTCATCTTTATTTGATATGGTTAGAAATAATTAACGTAATTCCCTTTTTACGTCCACGGGAATTATAAATCTTGGTCGGACTAAGTTAGTTTACAAATGTACTAACGCTGGCCTATTTTGCTCTGTTTTATTACCAGATTTTCTAATAATTTGTAATTTCAGCATAAACTTTGTCTCATTTGATTATCTTTGACACAATTGTAACTTGCAATACTTAATATAATTTCATCTTTATTTGATATGGTTAGAAATAATTAAAGTAATTCCTTTTTTACATACACGGGAATTATAAATCTTGGATCAGACTACGTTAGTTTAAAAACTATGATTACTTACGCTGGTTTTAACTATTTGTATCGTTGCATGTTTTCTCTTGATTTCACGGCAAAATTAACGAGATTTCCACCGATTATCGAAACTAGTATTGGTGAAAGTGTCACAAATTATAAAATTGTCAATAAATGCGCAGCTTGATCTGGGCATCCGCACATTCTGAACGGGGTCTGCCATGGTTGTACAAATATAATTCAATGATGTTTAGTTTAGTTTGCAGTAAATAATTCGCGATGATTCTGCTTAATTCCCTAGAAATAAAAACAACACAATTCCATTTTTTGACAATTTTATAATTTGTGACACTTTCACCAATACTAGTTTCGATTTGCAGAAAATAATTCTACGCTGGTTGTACAAATGTTTCAATCGCTGTTTTGCATTAGGCTACATGTATATTGCCCGAAATATTAAGTTAAAACAAGTTCGCCAGTCTGAGAATATATATATAACGGGTACATCGGTCATCTGTAATTTATTTACGCGATTTAACGATTATTACTGCAAACTAAACTTCCTGGAACTTTATTTGTACAACCAAGGTATAATTATTTTCTGCAAACTAAACAGCATTTGTAATTTCAGCATAGACTTTGTCTTATTTGATTATCTTTGACATAATTGCAACTTGCAATACTTAATATAATTTCATCTTTATTTGATATGGTTAGAAATAATATCACAGTGGTCAATGGTGGAATCGCCACACTACATGTACATGGATTATCGATTTACATATCGATAAAATTACGTACATCACGTGACACCTGTAGATTTCCGAGAGATTACGGAAAAAGCCGATATCACGGAAATTGCCGACTGACCATCATGTATTGGTCAGCTGAAATTGACCAAGTGGTCACTATGGATTTTGTCCAGGTACGATGGCCGCGAAAGTTGGATATGATAAAATTTATTAAACCTTTTCATACATTTAACAGTTTGGAATAGCATAACAACATCACATTTACATACGAAATAAGTATTATTGTTAACTATTTATATATTATTACTTAATGATTAAAACTTACGGGCGCTGATACATAACAGGAGGAATAATTTGGTTTGCCATAATATTGGCATTTTCGATATCCATGTACCAGTAAGGAATACTGGTGAAATAAAAATTAGTTTGTGTTGTGAAATGATCATGCTATAGGAAATTTAAAGATTTCTATAACAGAGGTTAGTGGAATTCATTGAAATAATATAAATTAGAAATCATCGATTTAAAAACATGTTATTCTATGGGCTTCCGCAGTGTGATAACACAGTGTAGTACAAATCCTAATACACTCGTGTAATAAATATGCAAATGAGCCCGCCACAGAAAACATGTTACGTGATCAGTACCGCTTCAAATGATGATGGTGTACTTATTCAATATATAAAATCTAACGTATGTGTTGATAAATTAAGTATGGTATTTATTAAACTCGCTAAACTGATATTATATGAAACACGGCACAGCCTTGTCAGTAAATTATTTTATTAAATATCATGTTAAATCATCACTCGTGTAAGATCCTCTGTTTAACTTTATAACACTAAGAAATAAATTGAAAATACGTATTCCTACCGATTCTGAGCCGAGCCTGGTAAACTTAATAGCAAAAGACACTAGCCTGGTATTGTATGTATCATGTTTCGCTTTTGACAACATAATGAGCAAGTACGACGTTGTTTTCGGTGAAAAGAACGTGGACTTGTTTCCGTGACGTAATTTACACTGATGTAATTTCTCAACTTCATGCGATGCCGTTCGACCAATGAAACGTCAGTTTCAATTTGTTGTAACCCGGATATTCGTAAGCAATATGTTATCAGTAGGTACGTATTCGGCCAATAAAAAGCTCGTTACCTGATAAAGTTCAGTTTTGCAGAGCCCAGTTAGATCTAGTACAAATAATTTGCCAAAAATTAATATTACAAATTATAAATAAAATAATACGGTCCCGAAAAGTATTATTTATTAATAATTAGGTAGTACAACATGTATAATTTAATAAATAATATTAAGTTTAATAAATACTATTTAAGTTTTAATAAATATATTTCAGTAAATACATTTTAATTATAAAGCAATAACATTTATTTTTAATAAATAATATTAAGTTTAATAAATACTATTTAAGTTTTAATAAATATATTTCTGTAAATAAATTTTAATTATAGGGTAATAATATTTATTTTTAGTAAATAATATTTAGATATTAAGCAATACTATTTAAAGGCATTGTGTTTCCGATGATGTGTCAGATATTCAATATGTGGCCCGTATTTTGCTTCATGCGCTGCCAATGACATTTATCAACCAATCATACCATTTTATTTGATCAAATTCGAAAAAAGTCGCGTTATAGGTTTCCATTAAAAACATTAAGTTAAGTAATATCATTTATAAACTATGTAAGAAAAATGAAAACATGAACAAACAGATTAAAAGGCAAACACAATTAAGTTATTTATTTTTGATTTGTGAAATTGGTTATACTTAAAACGTAGAAATATGAAAAAGTTTTTATTTGATTTGAATTGTTGAATGTGGTTTAAGACATGCAGTTTTTCAATATCAATTAATGCACACATAAATGACCCATGCGATGTTTTACCTTAGAAGAAATTTTCTGTAAATGACGTCGAAAGTTGAAGAAAATTTCGTAGCAAATGCGGAATTAAATTATATTATATTTACGGAAAATATCGTAAATACTTTGTTTACCTTTAATGTAGAAGATATTCTCTGTAAATGACGTCGAAAGTTCACGAAAATTTCGTAATAAATGCGGAATTAAATTAAATGTATATTCTATTTACGGAAAATATCGTAAATTTAGTAATTACTTTTCATGAGATATAGCACATCTGCTTGGTGTATCTATCCAGATCAGTAGCCGATTTCATCAAAATTGCAAATTATACTTTTCTAGCAAAGTATACTTTGAGGGAGTAATCATTTATTTTTCCGGAAATGCATCATTTCATATTGAACTAGCCACTGCATATATTTGATGAGTACAAATATGCAGAATTATTATACTGACTTTATTACATTATCCATCCAAAATGGCTGTGATAATGTAATAAATTCAGCATAATGAAAATTAATAAATGTATCCTTAAATTGAAAATTTCTCCCTCAAAGTATACTTTGCTACAAAAGTATACTTTGCAATTTTTATGAAATCGGCTACAGAGGTTATGAAGTTAGCGTTAAATAAATATCATATTAAATCACGAATCATATCAAATCCTCTATATACATATAAACAATATACGTCTATAATTATTAAAATCCGCATTTGAACTGCAACTCAGATTATACAGAACTGAGCGCGGAGACTTTTCGACAGAGGCGGTCTCGAATACATGACGTCATTGTGTAGCATTGTGCATGCGCTGGGATAGTAACAAATGAAATACATCTTCGGGACTGGGTATGGAATATTTCCATCACCTGACCGAATGCCTGGCATTTGATTGGAGGAGAGCATGGAGAGCCTTAGTCCAAGACGCCATAAATAGTCGGTTCCAACACGGGACCCGCACAGTGCCTGCCGCGGTGACTTGACATTGTGCGAGTTGACTAGAGCTCTTGGACTTAATTTTGTGCTAGTGGATTAAACTTCTGTGGAATATTAACCATGGGTCTGATGCTTCTACAGTTGGCTTGTGTGGCACTGGTCATGCTGCGACATGGAACTGGTAAGTTGTTCATTGTAAACACATATCCAAACAATTATGAGATAGTTTATCCCACCGGAAGCCATCTTGAAAGGTTTCGGGACAGTTCAAGAAGATGTTGTTGCTTCCATCCATTGCATACACCACCGCAACGCTAATCTTGCCAATGTGTGTCTTTTATTTATTGCATAATATTTGAATATTGTGTTTGATTGCGAGTTGAGCTTGTCAATAGATATTCAGGAACGTTGACATCTGGGCAAGATTAACGCAGGCGGCTGTGTACATAGCTGTAATAGAAAATCAATATATTCAATATCCATAAAATGAAGGTGGACGTGAAATGATGTTGAAATTTATATGTAATACGCCACATTTCTCAAGTCAAGCACGGGATTCTGACCAGCAGTTGACCAACTGTAGATTAAGGTGCATGTACATGTGCGTGTATGTCCAACCGACAAAATATAATTTAGTAAAATTGTCCTGGTGAATTCAATTGAATTCCATGATACATGTAATTATACACGTGAAATGATAGTGTACGTGACATTACTTTGCAAATGATGGTTTTTGTTATTATTTACCTTTCGAAAATTGTATTTTTTTCGAAACGAAATTTTTAAAAGTTGTCTTTACGAATCGGAATTTGATTATCCAATTTGAAGTTGATATTTCCCGTAATTGACATCGAAAGTTGATGATATTTTAAAGCAAATACACATCGCACATCTTTCTACATGTAGGTGAAATTAAATGATTCGATGTATAAAACGTAAAAATGTGATTAGGTCATTTGAAATTATCTGCTTATTTTATTTGCTTCCCTGTGCTTCCTCGTCATAAATCAGCCATACTTACATACATGTAAACACGCGAGTAAAACTTTCACACTTTTTGGATATTGAACTTAACATCAAACAGCTTAATTGGCTGAGCTTGAGCTTTACTGCAACTCATGCTCAGACAATCAAATTGCTTGATTGCGAGTTGGCATTGCCAATATATGTGTGGGCAGATTTATGATATGGGTAAGATTAACACAGCCGGTTTTGCATGCGTCTGTGATTGGGGAAATGGGGCTTATAGGATTTGTGACAAGTGTCCCTCCTGATGAAATAGCATACTCGTGTAACCTGATATTGATATAGATTGCTTGTTAGAAATGTGACGGATGTTTCTTTGATGTAATGGCGAACAGTGCGGATCCTGATCCGACTGTGATGATGCACAGGCTGATCTGGATCCACACTGGTCGCAAAGCACAATCATTCGATGTATCGCGCCACAGACACATGCTTGTCCGTTGTACATGTAAGTATCAGTGCTGATGACTACAACACAGATATATGGATATTGGTGTGCGTATTAAGGACCCGTGGGACCCCTGATCATCCAATGTTTCATGCATAATTGCCTCGTAAATGTGATGGGATATATGCATAACATACAATCATGTGAACATTATCTGCTTAATATGTCCTACATGGTGCATTGTCATGACTACTTGCCTGCTATGCGAGTAAATAAGGATGTCAAAATTCCAGATGTACTCCTAATGATACAGTGCATGAAATAAAATACTGTTTAAACTGAATGGAAACCCGTTTGGAATTATCAATTTATTATTGTGTTGTGTGTTACCAGATGCAAAGATGACGGGTTTTACCGCACCAACCGTCACTGGTGCTGTAACGGCCGGGATAACGACGGACACTTTATCAACGACGGCGACGGTTGTTATTGTTGACGGTACTGCGGGCGGTTTGGACGTAGTTACATGTACAGCTGTGGGCGCTGATACTGATAACATAACATACGCATTGACCGACACTGACATGGAACTTGCTGCGACAACTAGTGGAGATGTTAAGACCAAAAAATCACATACGGTCGATTATGCCACAAAGTCGTCATATGCCTTAACAATCACGTAAGTTATATACGTACTGTAAACCATTCATTACAAGGACCTCTATATTCAAATGATTTGCTATATTTTGTTTTCACTGCTGCATCACAGAATTACGTGTTAGCTGTAATACACATACAATGTATAACACTGTACGACCTTCTAGAACATGAACTATTATCCTTATAGTGATGTCATCATACTCCGATGGCGTAGATCATGACGTCACACACAGGTCGCTACGGAATGACGTCAGTGTAATGACGCAAAGTAAACAAGTCCGCGTTCTTTTCAAGGAACACCTTAGTAAATTTGCCCACTAATGGCACTATCTACTTGCAGTATAAAATGTTACCTGATAGATTAACAAAATCCTACACGTAATGTAGGCTTGCCTGATAAATTTGGTATCAAAAGTCACTAGCCTGGCATCCGCTACATGTATATAATATAAATTATATATATTTCAAGCGCCACCGCTGGTACTGGCGAAGCTGAGAATACAGCAACGCTGGTCCTGACTGTGACCGTGAACGACCTACCGACGTTTACATCGCCGACCTTGTGCTGGGAGATTGCCAGCGACGCCCCCGTCGGTAAATACACTACCACCTGCGCTAATATTGCCAATATATATTAATTCCTTGTTTCAAAATATTACAATATTGTATAGCTCAGGCTCAGACAATCAAATTGCTCGATTGCAATTGCCAATATGTGTTCAGAAATGATGCGTCATTGTTGATTTACTAATAAATTAAGTTGATTTCACAGAAGTAAATGTTAATGCAGTAGCGTCTGCGTTTGTGTTGCCACTGGAAACAAGATGTGACCGATGTTCAACCGTGGGTCAAACTTGGTACATACGCACATTTCTAAACGCGTATTCCTAATAGCAAATACAATTCAAGCATTCCGTTTGGAAATGTCTGAAAACGGGTTTCTAACCGTATTCCAGAGACATAAATGTTATCTAACATTTGTTTTCAATTAAACCGCCCTTTTTCCATGGAGTAGAATTTCTCCAAAACCCATGCGCAGTGAAACAAAGGCGCCACACGAGTTTTTCCTGAATCTCTTAATGTAAGATGTCAAACATTTCCGATGAAGAGCTGTCACCGTTTTTGTATCAGTGAACATGTGCAGTGAAGACAATTCGGGAAACGCACAGAAACCACAAAACTCGGATTTCTGGCAAACGTAGCTCGCCAACGTGAGCAAAACGTTGGTCAAACCAAAACGCCACGTGAAAACTGGAACAAACATACAGGCGCTAAAGCTTATTTACGAAGATACTGTTTGTAAATGGCTGCCTCGCTTTGAACTCAATTTGGACTACGTAGATCAAAGAAAAAGCACTACGTCTGATTTGTGACCCTGCTAGAACAGTATCATTGGCGTGAAACATGTAGGGGATATGTATACATGTATGTTTACAATCAATATCACAAAGAGTATCCATCATATGGACTCGTGTGGGATTAAGAGTATTCCATATATACTCCGGTGTGTGACAAGGATATTCCACCCGAGTGGTCAGAATATGTCGTCAGAAACGAGGCTTTGCCGAGTTTCTGACGACATATTCTGACCACGAGGGTGGAATATCCTTAGTCACACACCGGAGTATATCTGGAATACTTTTTCTCGCATACCTACTAAGTCCAAAATCATGTTTAGCCATAGTACGCCATCAACGAACCACCATAGTATAATACTAACTTTTTTTCTTTATATGCTATCTCCAATACAACCACTCAATCGCATTACCCGTATCAACAAATGGGTGTAAACAAAGTTTACACCAACACATTAGAGTCTCCTACATTGGATCGAAACATTTAACACATAACGGCCCAATAAAAATATGGTCTGAAGACGCCCATGACATGATGTGTAAACCCAATTACTACATACACAAAATAAATAGGACGCAGTACGAGACAAACTCATATAAATATTGAAAATAGACCATATATCCTCATTCAAATTTGTACAATAATGTTTATAGAATCATTTTATGTTTTTATTTTGAGTATTTATTGCAATTCCGAGACGCTGTCTTCAATTACGCAAATATCAGTCCGCCGAAAGTTTCACTCCGACGGACATGTCATTTCAACACGTTGCCGTTTTCAAGAAATTCTTGCTCACTGGATTATTAAACAAATATTCCAATCACTATCAACTGTCACTATACATATGTTTGGGGAAGAATCAACAACATACGAGGTCAATATTTTGCTGTCAATCACATGTGTTTTTTTTAATAATAATCATGTATTCAGTATTCGACCAACTGATTTACAGACGCCCCTTACACAACTCGTCCCACTAATTTACGCAAATTTGATAAAACTGGATAAAACATGAAATAAATAATAGCCTACATAACAAATCCAGAGCGACGTTGTTGACATTGTTGTCTACTGACAGTACTGTGTAGAGAGCGTGTGTTTGTAAACAATGCAGACGACGTTTGGAAGCCAATACACAAAAAGTAGTTCCGGCAGTGTGTGACAGGTCAGCCGTGTGAGATAGCCGTGTGAGACAGAAAAATCCCACATGGGCGTGGCTTCGGAAATAACATTGAAATGGACTCTGGGTATGCGAGAAAAGAATATTCCACCCGAATGTTAGAATATGTTGTCAGAAACGAGGCTTTGCCGAGTAAATTACGACTTGTTCTGATAATGTACATGCAAGCTATTTAACCCTTTCACCCCTAAGTAACTGGAATGGATTTTGATATCGCTACCAATCCAGTCGTCACAAGATGCTTTTCAGACTAGTCCATTAATAAAAATAGGGCGTTTTTGCACTAAAAAATGTGAAAATTACTTGCGAAAGTGCAAATCCTGATGAGACGACTCGTTTACGAGCCGGCTCATCTGGGTCTGCACTTTTTGCAAACACCGCTATAGCGGGTTTCGGGTGTAAAGGGTTAAAGGTACCCACTCAGTAGGTAATAATACAGGGAGACAGGTAGTTTTGTATATCTTGTAGATATTACATTTTCTGGCAAAACA
The DNA here is from genome assembly GCA_029237695.1 of Conchocele bisecta. NCBI lineage: Eukaryota > Metazoa > Mollusca > Bivalvia > Lucinida > Thyasiridae > Conchocele > Conchocele bisecta. The sequence goes on along the minus strand of CM055280.1, from coordinate 19,709,681 downwards.
AACATTCATTCACCATCACCCCACGTATTCATTGGCATTATTATACATTTTATATCAGACGTAAATTCCCACACTGATATCAGGGTCTATAACCGTGTTTTCTTTAATGTTAACGGACATTACTATCTATTATCTGTATTTATTTTTTGGTGTACAATGATCATACTGTTGAAAGTATTATCTTTTCAGGCGACGCACTTAATTCTGAGTGGGCATATGCTTTTAAGGTGTGTTTGTACGGTTCGGTGTTACATGGTTGTAGGTCACCTTAAATAGGTTAGGAACTATTACATGTACATATACGCAGGAAGATTTTATTTGCTTTAATGGGACGGTACATGGTTTATTACAATAATAAATTTGTAATTTATTTCAGATTAATAATTTGACTATCCAATTTTCCCATTATGTCTATTTTTCTAGGGACAATTGTCGGTACGTACACAGCGTCCGCCGGAGCGGTCGGAACTGAGATTACCGCCTATACCATTGACGGTATGTACATCAAGTCGCATTCACTAATCGATATGTCGATGATATAAAATTTGATCAAATGTCCGAAAAAATAATGAAAAAAATCCCCCTGAACGCATGCATTATTTGCAAGGCTTTTATAAACTGTGTTCAACAGGTGAAACATTTCAGTTATATACACTACTGTCTGTTCAATGTTTTGCTACCGACGAACTTTTTTGTGTTATGACATTACATCTAAAATTTAAATGCAAGTACGTTTCATCAATGACGAAAAAGTTTCACTTTCCATTGTTTTATTTGATGAAATTCGATCAAATATCGATTTTATTGCGAAAAACACAATTTTCCTATGGAAATTTAACATATGGCAAAAAGGATCTGGTGAGGTGGGATATAAGTGTGTAAAATGGGAAAGAAAAGAAATTGACTCCGAAATCTGTGTAGATTGCTTGGAAATGATGTAACTAAGAAAACGACATATTTTTAAAATCGGTCTACACATTAAAAAAATATTTGTTTTTAAATCTACTTTTAGCCCCTATTTTATATTTCCACAAGGAAATTGTTATTTTGCAATAAAATCAATAAAAGCAATATTTCATCTAATATTTTTTCAGGTCATGGTGACTTTTTCGTTATTCATGACAAAGGAATTTAAAACTTGTTAGATTCAATGTGCTTAATACCCAAACGTTCGTCGGTAGCAAACCATGGAACAGACAAATGTTCAATCAATTGCAATAAAAGAACCTCGTACCCTTCGAAAGCAGAAACGGTAGTGTCCACACTGCTAGTTGTAAACAATGTACCTGTATTATAACTTTGTTTACCAATCCGGAATTACAAATGTACAATTAAACACTTATTTAATCACCTTGTATACATATCTGAGGCCCAATGCCTTAATTTCGCCAACTTAATTTTATAGCAACTGGGAATACGAACACTGACTTTACGGCAGCTATGGCCGACGGCAAGCTTATGACAGCGATAACCCCCCTGGGGAGCGCAACATACACGCTTATGATACAGGCGGTGGATAATGGTGCGGCCCCCGCTACCGGGTCTATTTTAGTTTTCGTTCGGCGGATGGCGGCAGGGGCCACTACCCAGGACTGTTGTACATGTAGCGGCGTCAGCGGACTCGTCGGCAGCCTGATTGTCCTGATTACGGCGATGACGGCAAAGTTGCTGTAGGCTGTTCTAGCTCGATCCTTACAAGACTGATGGAATAAATGTTTTCGTCTGCTGTTGTTTCTTCTTTATTTGTTGTCATGAAAACATGTTGTTTTGACAGTACATTAGAAAAATGCCTGAACGATTGTTGTTGGTGGGTGAATAAGACAATTACAAACAGCAGACGATAATATTTGTTTTCGGCTTTGTCGGGATTAACCCTTTCACTGGAGCAGACGGTCCTTTCATTGTCTGAAGTAATATATGTAACCCATTGGACCCGAAAGTCCGCTATAGCGGGGCCTACAAACAGTGAAGATCCAGATGAGCCGGTTCGTAGCGAGCCGTCTTATCAGGATCTACACTTCCTGCAAACAAATCATTTTTGTAGAACAAAAACATCGCCTTTTCATAAATACACTAATCTTAAAATCATTTTGTGACGATTGGATTGGTCGGAAAATTAGCATTTCACAGTCCATTCATGTTAATTAGGGTTGAAAGTGGTAAAATAGTTCCGCGGAGGCCTAGTGTATTCGACCACATTGTGCCAAACAGCAATGAAGTCATAAGTCACGTGATATTCGCAAGTAAAGGCACTGTGTTTCAGATGATGAGTCATAGATTGAATGTGTTTCGTCTTTGTATGAACAGCAAATGACATATTTTAACCAAACGCACCATTCTTCGCTTCAGGATATTTCATAAATGAATATATAGATAGATAGATATTCTTTATTTATAGAGGGTGACTCGGTTGGTCGGAACCAATCTTCCCCGAGGCCCTCTTAAGAAGTGCATATACATGTACATACATAAATATACAATACATATTGAAATGATTACATGTTGTATGCATACGTGAATTTAACATGAAGAAATAATAATGATGAGCCATAACGAAAAGTGGTACATGTGTCCCGACAGTCCCATATCATACTGCGCATCGACGCAGCTTGAACTGGGTTTAACACGTTTATTTCTCAGTGATAGTTTCAGTTTTTGCTATAAGACGCTAAAATTCGTTCTCGTGCGCCTGATATAGGGTTACACTGTCGCTAAGCTCCACAAGACCAATTGTATCATGGCAAATCAAACACGCGGTCATTGTAAACTGTATACCATACATCGTAATTTCGTGATTAGTGACGCTGGCGGGGGGCACAATTAACAAGTTTATATTAATTGATAATACCGCTACTTCAGCCGCTATCGACCCTTCATCCAGTTAAGACAATTATGGGAAAATGTATTTAACGACGTGGAACGTCTTATGTCAATTGGAATACTATTCCAGATTAGCGCGCCTGTGTATGAAAAGCTGTTTTTAAAGAGATTACTTTTAGGTTTGGGAACTTCGTAATTCATATCTGTTTCAGACCTTAATACCATACTCGTATTTTGTAAGTGATTAGTGCGCATTTCAAATAATTCACATAAATATTGGGGGGCCATTTTATTAGTTATTTTGTACATAGTTTTCGCTTTTTCGAGAAATACGCTTTCGTCAAAGGTCAAAATGTTGAGTAATTCTAATTTGAGTTTTGCAAATCAATATATTCGTTTCCCAGAATGATTTTACATGCTCGCCGTTGAAGTTTGGTTATTATGTACATATTTCGATTTGACGATTTTCCCCATACATATTGCAATATGTGAAATGTGGCTGAATATAGGCCTTATAGAATAATATTCGATGCTCAGTAGATAAATAAGGTCTGATTTGATATAATAGCCAGAGATATGATGAAATCTTTTTTGAGATACCGTTAAATTGGTCATTCCACTGGAGATTTTCATCTACATGTATACCCAAAATTTTATTACCGGTAGTGATATCGAGGCTTACATTGTCATATTTGAGTTCAATCATTTTGTCTCGCAAACATGTTCGTTTTTGTGAACTTGTTATTAACATGATTTTGGTTTTTCCTTTATTAAGCATCATGCCGTTAGCCTCACACCATAATTCTAAACTGTCAAGTGCTTGTTGTAAACGGTGTTTTAAATCCCTACAGTTGATTGCATGTCATAAATTGTTGTATCATCTGCATACAGATCGGTTCCTGTTACGTGTTGACGGAGAATAAGTGGCAAATCATTTATAAACAAAAGAAAAAGTGTCGGTCCAAGAATTGACCCCTGGGGTACTCCACAGTTGATAGGTAGAGATTCAGATGTTTCTCCATTTACAGAAACAAGTTGTTGCCTTTGTTCCAGGTATGATTTGAACCAATCCAGGCTTACGTTACTGCACTTGTATAGTCTAAGTTTATCCAGGAGAATTTTGTGATCAACAAGATCGAAGGCTTTACGAAAGTCGACTAAAATACACCCTACTAATTTACCCCGATTTATTGCTTGTAGAAAGTTTTCAAGAAGAACAATTAACGCTGATTCTGTCGAGTGACCTGTACGAAATCCACTCTGGGTTTGATGCAATAGTTTAAACGTTGTTAAATATTCCATAAAATGTTTCTGAACACATTTTTCAATTAATTTTGAAAGCGTCGGCAAAATTGATATCGGACGATAATTATTCACTTCGTCTTTTGCACCGCTTTTATACAGAGGATGTACTTTCGCTTGTTTCCATGCACTGGGGAAGATCGAACTAGTGAAACTCGCATTTACTACATATGTAATACTTTTCGAGATAGCGGTGGCAGATAATTTTAACAATCGTGGCCCTATTAAATCTAGTCCAGTAGATTTTGATATATCTAATGATGTTAAATACCTTTTTACGAATATTTCATTAATCAAAGGAATGTTAAAATTATAATTGTGCAGTGTATGTTCGTTTACGAAATTTTTAATATGATCAAAATTTGATTCTGGAATGGGACCTTTAAGATTAGATGCTATAGTGGAAAAATATTCGTTAAAAATATTCGCCATATGTGTATTTTCTGTGCATAGCTGACCAGTTTGACTGTTTATACCTAATAACTGTTCCGATTTACCATCATGTTTTGATGCACCAAATTCTTTGAATAATTTCCAGATAGTACGAGGGTCATCCTTGCCTTCTTCAATTTTAGATTTATACGAATCCGTTTTAGATTTTTCTATTAAAGCTGATACTTTATTTCGTAATAATTTGTATTGTTCATAATTACCGTTAATTTTACACTTATTTCTATCTTTTATGCAATCTAAAATTTCGGATGATAGCCAATCAGGTTGTATTTTAGTTTTAATCCTGTGTATCCGCAAAGGAGCGTGAGTGTTAACCACGTTAACAAACAGTGTCGTCCATGCGTCAAGAATGTCATCAATATGATCAAAATAATGTACAGTTTCCCATTCAACGGCGTTTGAATCATTTACAAATGCTATTTCATCAAAATGATTAAATGATCTATACTTGATTTCATGATGCGCGTGTTTTCTAGGTATGTAATTTAGCTTCCGATTACAGAAAATTGTACTAGTCATTTTACTGAACGGTATGAACTATTTTGTAAACGTAATAGTATTGTGATAGTTTCTTCAAAAGTCACGACACGATTTTCTGAAACCACGGCATACTGCCAACTTTATCATACCAATTTCTGACGTTTTCTTGAAAACTGTTCCCGGGTATTTGGGGAACTAACAAATAAAACAGCTATACTAAAACCAATACTCAGATCGAGGCGAATTGAGCCTGTATTGGTTGTTTATATATAGAGACACGCGCAACTGCAATCGAGTCGATTTCCCACTGTGAGTATGCACCATCAATTGAAGCCGTCAGCGGACGAAGGGGGCTAACTCTTGGAGTTAGCCCTCTTCGTCAACTGACCTCTTCAAATGCATTGATATTGAAACACGGAAGGTCCTCTGTTCCAGTGAAAGGTGGTTACGGCAGTGTTGTGGAATGGCATTCATTGGATGACATGCATGGACTACGATAGACATACATGTACATTGTGAGATTATCCAATCACTTGTAATATACAAAATAACTCGCGTCACAACTGAAGCATATACATGTAAACAGCGAAGATCTTCACTTTGTGTCGGTATTGAGACATATTACAGTTTTATTTGAATTGTCTATGACTGCTGTTTTCACTTTGAAATAACATATGTTTCGCACTGGATGCTTTGGTTGTTGCAATGTTAATCTAAACCCTAGCAATGTTAGTTTTGTATTTAATTATTGTCCTCATTTTGGATGAATTAGCGTACACTGATGTGCATACATGTAGTTGCGTTTTGATATATCAACGAGCGAATCACGTGACATGTACAACTGAGCCACGTGACATGTCAATTTCGCAGTCATATTGTCTGGTCCTTATATGATGCGTTATGACGTTTGTCTTACGCTGAGAGTTAGGAACTCACAATAGACATGCACATTCATATCATACAGCAACCGACACGCAGACATTTATAACTAAATCTGATTTACATCAATAGTTTGAATGAATCTAAAACACCAAGTGTATCGATTAAATAAAATATACAGTGCTACATGATGAATCTCTCGTAGTAAATACAAAATGCATAGTTATATTAATATCGACAGTTACGTGGCAGTTAATTAGTATATATCAGTGTAGATTTCAAAGAAATTGTGGAACTATTTTGACCACTAGTTCCGTTAATCGCGACCAACACTTGTTGATATATCAATGTCTTATGTGTTAGTGGCTCAGACTATCAAACTGCTTGATTGAGAGTACATTTTTCCATCTGGGCAAGATTAACGCAGGCAGTTGTGCATTTAGTATCTTATGTTGGAGTGCATATTAAAAGTTGTGTTCATACCGGATCACATATGACATTAACATTCGAAAATGGAGTAACCTAGATGTATAATTATACATCGTTTTGGTTGTAGTGATTTGCAAAATAAAAAATATATAAATACATACGAGACACGCCATGTGAATTTGTACTTCAGAACATGTGCGATATCTCATGAAATATATTTACACCGTTTACGATATATTCCGTAGATGTCGTGGAAAGTTGACAAAGTTTCATAGCAAATGCGGAATTCTATTCCGCATTTGCTATGAACATTTCATCATCTTTGGACGTCATTTACAGAAAATGTCACACTTTCTGTAAATATATTTCATATAAAATCGCACTTGTTCTTAGGTACAAATTCACATGGCGTGTCTCATATGAGACAAGCCGTGTGTTTTTTTACCGGAGAAGATGAAACATATTTAAACAACATACGCTATATTCCATATATGGTGTTCAATGTTGACTAAGTTCGTAGAGTACATGCGGAATTGAATTCCTCTATCGCTTTGATAATTTCATTAACATTCGCCGTTATTTACGGAAAATATCACGGTTTCTGTAAACATTTTTCATGAAAATTCTCACATAGATGCAAAACCACGTGACTTGTCACACATATGTGCATGTATATGCATACGGCTGATAATGAATGTACGTTGCACGATGGTCGGTGACAGAGTCGTAATTTATCTGAGTTTATTATGGAGGTGTACATTTTACATTGTATGTACTGTGACAAAAATCACTAATTATTTCCGATATTTTATTTTGAATTAATTGTCGAATACCGGTATGTAACGGCATAGAAACACACGTGCGTATTCGCCGGCCGCCTAGTGTACTCATAAACTATGGTGGCTGATTAGGGACATTTCGCCTCGTCGTTCCGTCGCCACGAAGTTTATCGCTCCTTCGCGGCGACGGAGCGATAATTATCGCTCCTTCGCAGCGAAGGAGCGACGAGACGAAGTTTAGTATCCTTAAACTTCGCTTCGTCGCTTCGTCGCTTCGTCGCTTCGTCGCTTCGTCGCTTCGTCGCTCCGTCGCTTCGTCGCTCCGTCGCTTCGTCGTCACGACGGAGCGATAATTATCGCTTCTTCGCGCGACGGAGCGATAAACTTCGTGCGACGGAGCGATAAACTTCGTGGCGACGGAGCGATAAACTTCGTGGCGACGGAGCGACGGAGCGAAGTTTAAGGATACTAAACTTCGTCTCGTCGCTACTTCGCCGCGAAGGAGCGATAATTATCGCTCCGTCGCCGCGAAGGAGAGCGATAATTATCGCTCCGTCGCTTCGTCGCCACGAAGTTTATCGCTCCGTCGCCGCGAAGGAGCGACGAGGCGAAGTTTAGTGTCCTTAAACTTCGCTCCGTCGCTCCGTCGCCACGAAGTTTATCGCTCCGTCGCCACGAAGTTTATCGCTCCGTCGCCGCGAAGGAGCGACGAGGCGAAGTTTAGTGTCCTTAAACTTCGCTCCGTCGCTCCGTCGCCACGAAGTTTATCGCTCCGTCGCCACGAATTTTACGCTCCGTCGCCGCGAAGAAGCGACGGGGCGACGGGGCGACGAAGCGACGAAGCGAAGTTTAAGGACACTAAGCTTCGTCTCGTCGCTCCTTCGCCGCGAAGGAGCGATAATTATTGCTCCGTCGCCGCGAAGGAGCGATAAACTTCGTGGCGACGGAGCGACGGAGCGACGAGGCGAAATGTCCCTAATCAGCCACCATAATAAACAGTTATGTTGTTTTCCATTTATAATCCAATTGCTGTTGTTGTTTTATTATACTCTTTTCACGTTTAATTGATATGATGCCAATGTTAATTTGAGCTATACATTCATACATCACTTGTTGCAGTTAATATGTCCGTGTATGCACATAATACAATTGCAAGTACAGCCCGTTTTATTCCTTGTTGAACAAACGAACGACTACCTATCGTTTACACATCGTTTTGACATCGTCTTAATATTAAACCAAGGAAAACATCGTTTTATTATTAATAACAACGAAAACCATTATGATATCAAAACGATGCTTGAAAGAAACGACAGGTGTGTAAATAATTCAAAGCTCTGAATATTTTGTTTTGACAACACAACATTACTTGCCTAAAAATGCATTGGCCAAGTCCATATATTTACTTTGTATACGCTGAATCGTTAGGTAGAACATGTTTTCGTAGGAGACATATGAACCAAGTTGCAAGGACAGGACACTGCATTTAGTTACATGGAATCTGTAGGCGTTTAATGTATAGTTTACATGTGTATTTGTTTGATGCATCGTACATGTTTAATTATATAAACTGATCCATGTGAATGACGAATTACTATGAGTAATAAATGTTTATATATTATCACTATCTTCTGGTGTGTTCATGAAATATCCAGGGGGCCGCTTCACTAAACTTCGTACGACTTAAATGTTCGTAAGTGCAAATTTAGAATAGTCTGTAAATTTCCATTGATGGATTTACATTTATTGAGCATAGCCCAATAAATATATATCCAATAATTGTTTATAAGAAAACCTTGTTAATGTGAAATTCCCAGACTATCATAATGTTGCACTTACGAACATTTTAGTCATACGAAGTGAAAAGGCCCCAAGGAGCTCACTCTGTTCTATTTATAGAGATCCGGTCCAATTGCAGATACACCACCGCTTGCGCTAATCTTATCTATGTTTCATTTTCTTTATTTCAAAATACTCGAATATTGTGCTTTAAATCAAACAAATTGACTGACTGAGCCTGAGCTATGCTACAACTCGGGCTCAGGCAATCAAATTGTTTGATGTCAAGTATTCCCAACACTTGAGGACAACATCTGTACTTCAGCCCAGGCTCAGCCAATCAAACTGCTTGATTGCGAGTTGAGATTGTACATATATGTTCAGATATCTGTGCAAGATTACCGCGGGCGGTTCTGTATCAAACGGGTGATCGACCGCACAAACGGACAACCGTGCTCTAAGTGAGTTATCCCACCCTCAGGTCCGTTCGCATGATGATTAGCTTAAAATACGTGTAAAGGGAGACTACGCAGTATTACATGTACGTGTGATGAAGGAAATCAAAGTACTGAAATATGTTATCTCCACAAAACTGATCACTTGCGGAACTAGAGACTGAATGTTGCATATTTTCTCACTCGTCATCCAGAGGCAAATGTACTGTGATAGTGCAAACCCAGTCCCATTCATACGTTTTCTCTAGAATAAATTACTGTTTGAAACTCCCAGAAAAAATGTACGAAACTGGCGGCTAAAGGGTCACTGCTAATTAACTATGAGAACAAAAGATAGCTGCTTTATGCATACGCACGAAATGTCATGATTCGTATTTTCCAGCATTTAACTGATAAACTGAGCCCACAACTGTGAAAACTATAGAGAACAGTGTACATGTATTTAGCGCAAATATACAAAGCAAGACAGACCAAAACGCCATAGGATAAGTTGGCACAGGGCACTATCGTCTTCGTAGTACACGCCATTTAGGCGTAGCACGACAATTATTATGGCTGCCCCCATTGAAATGTGAATGACATAATATGGAAACTCAAGGGAGATAACATATAACAAGAACTGTACAAGTATAAAGGTAGACAAATATGTATTCATTTATTATGGTTGTGGCTGGAGAAATTGGGCTTTTTGGTTTTGCGACTAGTGTCCGCACAGTCTGATCAGGATCTGCACTGTTCGCCATTCCATAAATGAGATATCCGTCATGAGTCTAACAACCAATATAAATCGTTATGCAGTGTCCTATTTGATCAGGAGCTACAATGATCACACATCCCATAAGCCCCGTTTCTCCAGTCACAGCCACATACATGTATTATGAAACGATGTATATATATATATATATATCATACAAACAAGGGCATCGTCATTACGAGGCTAATCCCCTCGCTGGCAGCATTTGCAATACTAATAATAATAAAAAACAAGGTGAACATAAGTCCTCAGTGACCTTGACCTTGGGCTGTCGGACGTGGGTCGTATGCAAAACAAAGCAACATCACATTGTGGCCAAATAATATCAAATTCGGTGAAGCGGTACAGTAAAGGTGTTACTAACGTACGCACGCACGTCCGCACGTAACGATATCCGCACGTTTGTATCCTTAGAAGTAACGATATTTCAAGATGGACTTTGTGAAGGAGTTCTGTATACGTAGTTATATACAGTCTATTCAGGTGTAACTATAATAAAAGAAATGCGTAAAATTGACACAGACACATGCAATGCTGTCATAAGGAATTTTAAATATATAATTCAGCATGTGGTGCAGAATAGGGGTTGACATGTAGAGCATGTCATGTAGGAAGACATGGTAAGGTTAGACTAGTGTGCGAATTATTAAAAAATGTAGAATAAATACACATTACACCAACATAATATTTATATTGTTCTTTGCATATTTAAAGGAAATATTAGCATGTAAAATGGGTACATATTCTCTGAAACACCCTGTACATACGTACCCAAGTACATGGACTAACACTATATCCCTCTAGCCTATCGGCGAGGGGATATTGAATGTAGATTAAGTGTTACAAATGTGCAGGTGACATACATACATGTAGGAAGACATTTCTGTGATCGAATTTATTTCTTATGATAAACATTTACACTATCGTCTGCGTTAATCTTGCCACTATTTATCAATGTCGTTACTTAGAAATACTTGAACATTGCGCTTGATTTGGCTGAGCCGAGCTGTTCTACAGCTCTGGATCAGCCAATGAACTCGTTTGATTCCGAGTTGAGATTGCCAATCGATATTCAGAATCGCTGATAATTTTGGCAAGATTAATGCAGGCGATTTTGTACAATTGTGGTTTAAAATTGTGTTGGAGAAACTCTTACAGACCTTTCGACGTAAATGTACACGGACGAACAGATGCGAACGGAGCAAAAATAGCGACACAATATGCCCCCCCCCCTTGCTATCGCATAGGGGACATGAATATTTTCATGAAATATCACACATGCATGGACTACTCCCCAAGGTGTATCTTGCCTCACTAACTTTCCGAGTTATTTATTAATGAGGGACTGTCGTCAAAGAAAGTCTAACCCCTGATATATGGCTTAATAAAACAAGTGAATGTCATTTGTGGCAAAATCTACCCCATTATATGTGCCTACATAAAATTAGCTTATGACATTTGTTGCCAGTCTAGCCCCTGATATGCGCATTGTTAAAGCGTGCGTATGCCATTTGTCAACATTTATGGCCATTCTAGCCCATGGCATGTGGCTACATCAAATGAGTTTATAATATTTGTGGCCAGTCTAGATCCGGACATGTGGCTACTTAAAGTGAGTTCATGATATTTGTGGCCAGTCCAGTTCCGGATATGTGGCTACATAAAGTGAGTTAATGACATGTGTGGCCAGTCTAGCTCCGGATATCTGGTCACATAAAGTGAGTTTATGGCATGTGTAGCCAGTCTAGCTCCGGATATGTGGCTACGTAAAGTGAGTTCATGATATTTGTGGCCAGTCTAGTTCCGGTTATGTGGCTACATAAAGTGAGTTTATGACATGTGTGGTCAGAAAATAGGGGGCGCGGTGGGGGGGGGATGAGTACTATTGTAAAATTCCCCTCTAATATTATTGTTATGTTGTGAAGCGAGCGAAACGGTAAAATACTTTAAAACACGGTACAATGTATAATATTCATTATAGTTATATTTCATATATTGAATTTTTAATATGTTAATTTCGTAACGAGCGCTAGCGAGCGAGAAATTAATTTATTAAAAATTCAATATGAGAACTATAACGTACGTATTGTTTACCAGCCCACTCGCGAAGCTCCGCCCCTAAACGTGATCTCTAATCGATATACTAGCATGTGATTGGCGGTGTCACACGAAGTGAGCGCGTGTTTGGGCGGTAACATACAGCTCGTATGTTTTACCGGTTTCACATCAATGGAGGTGCTTACATGAGTGATGATTTAATATGATATTTATTAAACGAGTTTACTGATTTCATAAGAAACGAGGCTATGCCGAGTTATGAAATCAGTTTAATACATATTATATTACATGTAGCTCCGGATTTGTGGCTACATAAAGTGAGTTTATTGACATGTGTGGCCAATCTAGCTCCTGATGTGCGCTTACATGAGACGAGTTAATGACATGTGTGGTCAGTCTGGCATAAAGTGAGTTGAACTTCATGATTTTTGTGGCCAGTCTCGCTCCGGATATGTGGCTGCATAAAACGTGTTTATGACATGTGTGGCCAGTCCAGCTATGGAAATGTGGCAACATAAGGTAAGTTTATGACATTTGTGGCCAGTGTAGCGCCTAATGAATTCCTACATAAAACGAGTTTATGACATGTGTGGCCAGTCTAACCCCTGATCTGTGTCTACATAAAGTAAGTTTATGTCAGTTGTGACCAGTCCAGCGCCTGATATGTGCAGTGATAAACAGTGGACGTAAAACGAGTTTCCCTTTCATATGAGATTTATGAAACGAGTCACGCACAATATATGCAACAAGCCTCGAAACGAGTCACGCATGATTTATGCACCGAGCCTCTGGCGAGGTGCATAAATTGTGCGTGACTCGTTTCATAACTCTCATATCACATTGAAAGGAGTTTGAGATTCTGTTTATCACATGCACACTCCACACAGCAGAACACTTGGAGATTTTCCGATACGTTTCAGTGAGATGACTTCATTGACTATTTTTGCATCGAGATGAAATTTCCACAAAGAAATACTAGAGTTTAATAATACAGTTTAGATGCTAGCAATAAACACATTATAAATATGCCACATTATAGGTTCCTGTACTTTTTAAGCACCGAATGCTAATGACATTTAAAATATGATGATGTCAACGTCAACACATCATTGCCTTGTCGCGCCATTACGGATGTCATTTGTTGGGGTACAGCACGTCATAACAAGGTTTTCATGTGATAAAGCGAGCTAATGACATGTGTTGTCAGTCTAGCCCCTGATATGTTTCTACATAAAACGAGCTTATGATAGCTGTGGCCAGTGTAGCCCCTCATGTGTGCCTTGATACAAAAGGTCAGTTTAGCTATTGATATGTTGCTCATACAACGAGCTTGTGACATGTGTGGCCAGTCTAGCTCCTCCTTTGTGACGGAATCTACAATGCGTATGCTATGGTTCACCGCGGCTATTACTCCGCCGCCTCGGCTCATGTTGCCAATATTTCACTTTTTTATCAAAATTCTTGAATATTATGTTTATATTCAAGCTGTTTGATTGGCTGAGTCTGTGCTGTGCTACAGCCCAGTTTCAGCCAATCAAACTGCTTGATTGCGAGTTGATATTGTAAATATATGTTTAGAAGTGTTGATATCTGGTCAAGATTACAGCGGGTGGTACTGTATCAAACCGGTGATCGACCGTACAGACGGACAACCGCGCTCGAAGTGATTTATCCAAACCTCAGGTCCATTCACGTGATGATTAGTTTAAAATACGTGTACAGAGAGACTACTCAGTATTATGTGTGACGAATGGGTAACAATAGTAAAACAAGAACTATACAAGTATAAAAGTAGAACAATATGTATTCATTTATAAGCGCTTAGAGGGCAACTCTTGCCTCACTAAAATTCGAATTATCTCTCTTTGTATGTATTCATTCATTATGGTTGTGGCTGGAGAAATGGGGCTTGTGGGTTTTCAGTTGCGACTAGTGTAGATCCTGATAAGCCTGTGCATCCGCAAAGTCTGATCAGGATCTGCACTGTTCGCCATTCCATCAATGAAATAACCGTCATGAGTCTAAAAACCAATATAGATCGTTATACAGTGTCCTATTTGATCAGGAGCTACATTGACCACAAATCCCATAAGCCCCATTTCACAGCCACATACATGTATTATGAAACGATGTAAATTAACTACAAAAACTAAAATGTATATCGTACAAACAAGGGCATCGTTATTACGAGGCTAATCCCCTCGCTTGCAACCTTTGTAATAAATATACAAAACACAAGGTGAACATAAGTCCTCAGTGACCTTGACATTGGGCTGTCGGACGTGGATCGTATGCAAAGCAAAGGAACATCACAGTGTGGCCAACAAATGTAAAAATCGGTGAAGCGGTACAGTAAAGATGTTACTAACGTACGCACGCACGTCCGCACGCACATACATACGCACATACATACGGACACACGTACATGGACTAACGCTATATCCCTCTTGCCTATCGGTGAGGGGATATTGATTAAGTGTTGCACATGTGCAGGTGACATACGGTGGAAGACATGTATGTGATCGAATATATTTCTTACGATAATATTTACCCTATCGCCTGCGTTAAACTTGCCACTATTTATCAATGTCTTTACTTAGAAATACTTCAACATTGTGCTTGATTGACTGAGATTATGAATACCCTATGGACTAGTTTAATGAAATATCACATGCATAGACAACTCCACAAAGGTGAATATTGCCTCACTAACTTTCGAGTTATTTATTAGTGAGGGACGGTAGTCAAATAAAGGCTAACCCTGATATATGGCTTAATAAAAACAAGGTTATGTCATTTGTGGCCAGTCTAGCCCATGATATGTGCCTACAGAACATTACATTTGTCTAGCTCCTTGTGTGCGCCTACTTGAAACGAGTTTATGACATGTGTGGCCAGGCTAGCTCCTGATGTGTGCCGACATGAAACGAGTTAGTGACATTTGAGGCCCGTCTATCACCTGATATGTGGCTACATACAGAGTGTGTATGACAGTTGTGACCAGTATAGCGCCTGATATGTTCATTGGTAAATAGTGGATCTCAAACGAGTTTCCCTTTGATGTGAGATTTATGAAACGAGTCACGCACAATTTATGCACCAAGCCTCGAAACGAATCACGCATAATTTATGCACCGAGCCTCTGGCGAGGTGCATAAATTGTGCGTGACTCGTTTCATAACTATCATATCAATTGAAACGAGATCAAAATCTCCATCGATATAAATAGTTTTAATACTAGCAATAAACACATTATAAATATGCCACATTATAGGTTCCAGTTCTTTGTACATGCAAGCACTTCATTTTACCAAACGGGAGCGCATTTTAACAAGTGTAGTGTTTTTTTTCTCAATCACCGACGCTGCTAATGACGTTTAAAATATGATGACGTTAACGTCAAAACATCGTTGCTTTGTCGCGCCATTAGGGACGTAATTTGTTGGGGTACAGCACGTCATAATATGGTTTTCGTGTGATAAAGTGAGCTTATGACATTTGTTGTCAGTCTAGCCCCTGGTATGTTTCTACATAAAACGAGTGTATGATAGTTGTGGCCAGTGTAGCACCCGATGTGTGCATTGATATAAAAGGCCAGTCTAGCTATTGGTATGGGGCTACTAAAACGAGTTTATGACATTTGTGGCCAGCCTCTCAATTTTTTACTTATTTCATCACTGTTTCTAAACACATTTGACATTCGGGGGGAGGGGGGGGGGAGGGGGAATGAAAGTAGTTTAACATGCTATGTCTCTATAACATGTTTAACTTCTATTTTTCATTATCTGACTTTTATCATTTATTATTTACTTTGCTATACGGTAGTAAAGCCATAGTGCGAATCCGAGATGCACCATAAATAATAAAATTATTTAAACAACAATTGTGGTCTATGTGGAAACAAAATTAGTCGCGAAAACCAATGACTCGGCACATGTTCAGAACACAAGCAAAACTGTTCAATAAAGTGTGTGTTTTTTTGGACACATTAATGATTGTTAAAAGTGCTGTCGAAGTCAGCACGATTCAAATATTGGTCAACAGTAATAAAGAAATAATTCTACCTGAAACGAATGTTTCCTGTCTGGCAGCCAGTTCTCGTTACGACGTTATTATTGATGGCGGATAAAATGATGCGTCTTGGCTATCACCGTAACGGTATTGTCATCTCAAATTTAGCAAATTTGCAGAAATGTATCATACGTCTGTAGCATTCACAAATCGTTGAGTACACAATGAGTATCTGTATTTCCGTATTTAGAGCTTATCAACAATGAAGACAGCAATAATTTCACGATGGCTTGGACCAGTACGTGCAATGGCAATATGACAAATCATTGTATTATTACGCGTTTGGCAAATAACCTAAAATAAAGCCAGCAACACATAGATAATGACAAAACTCACTTCCTTATATTATACATGTATGTTATTAGTTGATTGAATTCTGGATATAGCAAACGTATATACCTTTTAAAAGATTTTATTTTCGGAATTACTTTTTATAGCGTAACTATAATTAACCATAATTAACACGGAATATAGTATGACGTCACACATGTAAATAAAATCGTATTTTACAATAAATAGCTTACTTGTTAAACTTAAATTTGTTATTGGTTGGTATATTACATTAAAAAAAAGTGTCCTGTGTCCAATAAATTACATTACGTCATCTTGTATCATTTCGCATGCGCTGGGTTCGTAGCAAATGGAACACATCTTCAGGACTGGGTATGAAATATTCCCATCAGCTGACCGAATGCCTGGCATCTGATTGGAGGAGAGCATGGAGAACTGTATTCCAAGTCGCCATAAATAGTCGGTTCCAACACGGGACCCGCACAGTGCCTGCCGCGGTGACTTGACATTGTGCGAATGGACTAGATCTCTAGGACTTAACTTTGTGCGAGTTGAACTATAATGTTTTTGGACTTGACTTTGTGCGAGTGGACTACATTTCTCCTGGAATACTAACCATGGGTCTGATGCTTCTACAGTTGGCCTGTGTGACACTGGCCATGCAACAGCATAGAATCGGTAAGTCCTTCGTTTGTATGTATGTTACACAATTCCGCCGCATTGGATGTAACAACGTGCTTTTTTAAGCGAGATAGTTTGTATAAAGTATAAACAAAAGTAGTCCTGGTGTGGACATCAGTTCAGAACACACTAGGTAGAGTAGGCATGTTTGTGTAACTAGTTAATATATATTTATATGTGTCAATATAGCATAATTCTGCGTTGTTAACTTGATTTGAGGGATAGAACAGAAAAGCAGCGTATACCTGTACTTTGTTTCACCGACATTGAGATTGTTTCTCCTTTTTGTCTAACGAAAAGTAACCATTTCGTCCGTAAGTAACTGGAATGTATTTTGATATCATGTTAATCTTGCAACCAATCCCATCATCATAAAATTATTTTCAGACTAGCCCATTTATGAAAAGGGGGTATATTTTGTTCTCAAAAATGAGACAGCTCATCTGGATCCGCACTGTTTGCATAAACCTCTATAGAGTGTTTTCCTGTTCAAATGGTTAAATAGATATAATCAATAGTACGTACATGTATATTTAAGGAACATGCCAACTCAGTAGGCACAACATGTTACGTATAAGAATTAAACAAATGTATAAGTGTGTCACTATTCCACCAGTTCTAAAGATTTGTTTATTTTGTTTAGCTTATATATAACGACGGCACTGGCTCTAGGACCTTGCATGCCGTCTCCCAAGAATGGGAGAAAGAACGGAGGTAGAGATTTTTTGAGAGAAGCCGGTAATTCGCATTTACAGAGCAACTACGAATTATCGGTACCCATTTACAGCTGGGTGAACTGGATAAAGTGTCTTGCTCAAGGACACAACGCACACCGCTAGTCGGGCTCGAACCCTCTAAAGATTATGAATTAATGTTTATTTTGATAGAACACGTATTAGATGGTGTGTCTGATATAAAGACTATGTTGTGCCTATTGAGTGGGCATGTACCTTTAAGGTCGGGTTGTCCGCACCACACGGATTGTTTAGGATTGATAGCTAACTGGTTTTAACACGTTATCTACATGTAAGCTATGTTTTCTGCATCAATATCGCATCAAGACGACGAAAAAAACAAATTCCCTATGTTAATTCCCTATAGGCACAGAGGTTGTCAGCGGGGGTTTACCATGAAGATATTTTTTCTAATAATTTCTGAAACAGAGGACGGTTGTTTTAGTTATATAATTTCCAAGATATCTAGCCAGGTTTGAAACATCAATTTCCAAAATGTGTACTTTTTGTTCGATACCTCCGCCAGGTTCTCCACCTCTTTTCCCTCCATGTTAAATTCCCATAGAGAAACCGTGTTCGCAATAAAATCAACTTTTGACCAAATTTTACGAAATTTAATATTTTCAAAAACACTATTGTTTTTGCATTGCATATATAGCCGTAGCTTTTGAACAGGTTTCGTGAAACAGACTATAGTAGTGAAGTTCATGTAATTCCTTTGACCGATTCATAGTTACCATAGTTACCATTGGCTACCGTTTTCCTGAATACACGACACAAAATAAACTTGCTTGAAACTCTGTTCAAAAGGTTTAATGCAATATGTATTCTTCATTGTTCGGTACACTTCTATTTAATCGCAAACACCCTTTTAGCACACTGTATACATACATAGATACGCTTTAACGAGTTTCCAGCACAGTCATTTGCAAATATGAACAAATGCAAGGAAACCGCACGTGCAATGCATACTTGCTCCGTCTAGTTGTATTTGCCGATAAGTATGGACTAATTTATACCTGTGGTTATGCGGTATATATATTAAGAGTTATTGTGATTCTACACAGTCCGTCTGAAGCTATATATTCACCCGAGGCGCAGCCGAGAGGGAATATACCTTCAGACGAGCAATGTTACACCATAGTGATATTGTAGAATCACAATAACGTATTTGTCATACCGCAGATTCTTTAAATTCTCCAAAATTTAGTTGTATAAGTGTATTAGTACATGTTTAACGTCATATAAATATGACGTGAAATGGCACGACGTGATGACGTTACACATATTATCTGACGTCATCTCGACATAAACGAGTAGATATTCGTTAATAACTTGGCAATAACTTACCACACCCGACGACACTGCCACCGTCATTGTGAACGAGAATGCGGCGGCCGGAGCCATAGTCACGACGGCGGTAGCCACTACCGAAAACGTACACACATACGCGACTACAAGCAACATGTTTGGCGTTGTCTCAACTACAGGCGTAGTCTTCCTGCATTGTTCAACACTGGCCGATGGAACAACGACTGAATACACAGTTGCTATTGTGTACGTTTTAAGGGCATACTATCTGACAAAATTACACCATGTTCAAAGCTGAATAAAAAATAGTTATTTTATTCTAGGGACCCAGCACAAAGTGAAAATGATCTACTAATCTGAATCTCGAAATGCATTTCATGTTGCAAATCCACCATTATGTGCACCTTTTCCCGCCCACATGCTTTTGGTAAATAAAGATATTACATCCAATAAATATCAAACGTTAGGTCTCTTTTCGTAAATAATAATATATTACCATCATCGTTTATCTTATTTGACGAAATTTCAGTCTTAAACTTCCATAAACCAACGAGAAACATGTAATTTCATTAAAAGTACTTTATCTTAATCTTGTGTGGGATGCATTAATTACACCCGTCGTTGATATGCACATTATATACCGAATTGGAGCACAGAGCCATACCTTTAATTTACCATCAAAATAGGTATTATGAAATATGAATTATAACCGTTTATAAAAGTTCTGTTATTGACCACATACTAATTACACAAATAAACCTGTCCGGATAAATGGCGACTGAATGCTATAGTTAATGATACTAAAAATAGATAAATGCAATGGCGACTCGGATACCTAAAATATTAACATACATCGAATGCTGACATAACTGTATCTGACTATACAGTATAAAGCGATTGCGTTTCCAGCATTGGCCCATGTGTATACTCCTGTTGTCTGTCAGGATTGTGTTTATCGTTTCAAATTAACTTGTTCATACTCGTATATTGTTCGTAATACTTGTACATGCCATTTAAATTACTTAAATCTACATCCACTTTTGTATTTTTAGATTTACACTTTATTGTTCACGTTTTTTATTTTGTTAAATGTTCATTCAGTGATGAATGTGTATCATGGTTCTATATTTCCAGCACAACAATATTTACACAATTCCCTAACATTTGATTGGCCCGTAGCAAGTCTCTGTCCAAAATTTATATCCCAGTAAACTCACACGCCGAACTACTTTCTAAACAGGTGCGCCGCTGTCAGTGCTGTCAATGTAAACAAATGGCTGCCGTCTGTCAAAATAAACACATTTTCTTGATGAATTTATTTCAAATGCTGAAATTATAAGGAATGAATGGCCTTTTTGTGGAATTTATCGGCGATATAAACTTGCAAAAGTCGCGAGAATACTGGACGAGGCCTTCCGGCCTTCGTCCAGTATTCCCGCGACTTTTCCAAGTTTATACCCTAATAAATTCCACAAAAAAGGTCATTCATTCCTATAATGAACGTCACTACCGCAAGGCATCGACACAGATATATTATATTACGGTCAGTCCATATTCGCAAACTTTCCGCATTAATACGATATGTTGAACAATAAATCACGAACCCAATTTTCCAACGTCTCAGCCTAGTGCCCTTATCAAGGAATTAGTGTCTACTATCCGCTAAGTGGCATCCATTTTACATTTCACAATCACAATACTGAAGTATACTATCCGCTAAGGGGCATCCATTTTACATTTCACAATCACGATACTTCAGTATACTATCCGCTAAGGGGCATACATTTTACATTTCACAATCACAATACTTCAGTATACTGTCCGCTAAGTGGCATCCATTTTATAATTCACAATCACAATACTTCACTAAACTATCCGTTAAGCGGCATCCATTTCAGATTTCACAATCACAATACTTCAGTTACTTCAGTTACTGAAGTATTGTGATTGTGAAATATAAAATGGATGCCAATTAGCGGATAGTAGACACTAATTATTTGATAGGGCCTTGCATCTAACTGTTGGAAGAGCGGGTCCGTGGTTAATGAAATATCGTTCAATCCGTATTCGAAAACGACTTTATATAACTGTCAAACTTGTATTGTATGATAATCGAAGCTTGATAGGCACTTGCATTATCAGTCTGTGTGTATTTGGTCAATGTAGTGTGTGATATATAAGGTTTGCCTTGTATGTGGTTGTGACTGGATAAATGGGGCTTATGTGTTTTGCAACCAGTGTAGCCAAGATTATAACAACCAATACACAGCGTTATCAGGATACATAAGTATGCTATTTGAGCATGAGATAAACTGATCACAAATCCCATAAGCCCCATTTCTCCAGTCACAGCCACATGTACATGTACTGGGTGGTCGACTCGACAGTGACAGGATCTCTCACAGCCACGGTGTCCTTGACCTTGCATCTGACACCCCGATATTCAGATTGGCCAGATACAACACCGCTGAGCCGCTGAGCCGCTGACCGCAAAGGATGCCAATGAGGTGGCTGTATAGGCGACACGCTTCTCGGTGATAGCCTTGCGGAGTTGCTTGTCACTTTATGATGCGACATCATCTTTACCCTCATCCGGAGGGCATGTTACCTGTTCGATCAGATGCATCTTCTCCACCCGCGACACCGCGAGATACGCGAGGTTCGACCAGTGGAGGTAATCGTCGATGATCCAGACTGTATGTGGGTTATTTTATTGTCAGGCCCTGGAAACTGTGTTGATGGCATAATCTGCAGCCTCTAGTGTGACCTCTACGACGTCGGTGAGGATGAGCTCTTCTTCGCGGTCTGGTCCAGATATGTGGACCGTTATATTCTGCTTTCGGCTGTCCTTGGGGTGGTAGAGAACAGGCACCGGCATGTACTGTGCGAGCGCGTGGTGCTCCTTATGCCTTTTCAGCAATAGCTCCTGCGCCCGGTCGCGGACCATCTGACGACTGATGAGGATTAAATCGTTTGGAGACCATTGCTCCACAAATCAGTCCCATCCCAGGCAGCTTGGGAAAGCCTTTCGCATCTCTTGGCATTGGACTCCGTCAGGTTGGAGACGCTTTTTCAGGACTTTAAGGGCGTCGTTTTTCGGACTGTGACCTCTTCGTAGTAGTCTGCCCTCTGTTGCAGCCAGTCGTGCGGCATCTCGCCCGCAATCTGGGGTATTGGCCATGATTATTTTAGCAGATAACCTGAATCCCTCGTTGCTCCAACCAGTCCAAGAACATGTCTAGGATAGGCTTGGGCAAAGTGCAGACCTCGTCCCAGATTATGATACGTGGGATGAAATTTTGGCCCATACGCTCAGGCGTCCAGTCATTCTGTCCTCGACATCGAAAGAAGCTGTGGTAGGTCTGGGCTTTGACTTCTCGGGCTCTCATTTCTTGGTCGATGGTGAATCTCGCCCGGAAGAGCTCAATAGCTCTCTTGCCGCTCCCGCCGCCGCCATTCATGTAGCTGAATCGGTGCCGCGTCAGCGGGTCGTTGTAGCTTGGTGCGTTGCTGGGCATCAGGTCTTTTTTTGTTCCTTGGTATTTCGGATTGGCGAACATGCTGACCATTGGATGGGTGTACTGGGGCTGCGATCCGTCGTAGTATGTAAGGATGTGCCACAGTGGGCATTTTTGAGGTGCATCAACCAGGGTACCGCTTTGGCGGGTGTCTCTCACCAAGTAGTCAAGTTCACCAGCGTCAGTGACCAGCCACCGGGTGAGCCTTTTGCCACCTGCCTTGCTGCCCTGTGTGAATTTGCCGATGATGCTGCAGCCCTGGCCTCTATCATCTGCGAGCCAGAGATCGGTTTGCTACTCGAACGTTATGATGGCCTTACGAGGAGTCCGGACTCCACTAGGAAGGCCAGCAGAGCTGTCGGGACCCAGCCCCGCTGTGCGAAATGCCTCCCAAACCAGGCGGGGATGACGGGGTGGATTTATGGTGCAATCTCACACTACTGGACCTCTGCAAAGCCAGTACCAATGTCTTTGGGAAGGGGGCCATTGATGCCGACCCTTGTCATGCGGTGGGTCGGATGTCCGAACCGCTGGAAATACGGCTTGGCCTCACTACATACCTTGACAGCTCGCCGGGTAGCAGGCTTTCATGTCTATGCTGATGCTGTCTCTAGTATCGTACTGCATTGTGTTCCAAAGACCGCCGTGGCCATGTTCTACGCAGGCCTTCTGGGTGTTATCTTCGAAAGGCGCCAGGGTGGGCTTCCAGCCGTTCTTCTCTCTGGCTATGACCGGAGCAGCATGGCTGATGCCGCAAACCTTTTCTGCCAGAGACTCATCAGCTAGTTGGGCACAGGCCCCCCGAATTCGGTCTTGGCCTTCCTGTGTACTATAAGTGCTGCCATCTTGAAGCACGCACTGGTTTACGTTGAGCTGGTTGTCTCCGCATCCAAGAAGCCAGACAGATAGTCGCTCTTCCCGGGTGGCCTCTCTGATTGCTTGTCAGACATCGCCGTCGTAGATGTGGACCTGCCTGGACAGCGGGCAGTATAGATCTTTGCCCCAGGCGTGACGGTTGTGGACGATGAATACTACTTCGCCTCGAACCCCGTTCCCCAATTTGGTATTTACCGCTATTGTAGATATCGTCGCCAGCACTGTCCCGCAGGATGATCGCACGTTTGAGGATTCTCTCCAGTTTAGCCACGTCGTCGACGTTCTTCGGACCATGAACGGCGGTATTGTATGGGACCCTTTCTTTATAAAATACACTCAACTATAAGATGCAAAAGTTGGCTCCGAAGGCTACACGACTGTCAGCCTGATACTTCCACACACACGTCTCTCACTGCATATGGGAAACGGCTATACCGCCGTGCATTACCTTCTCTTGTTCTCTCGTCTTCAGAATGAGTGAAATTGATTGTCATATAACCAAATAACAACAGATAAACCCTATGTTGCCGCAATTGATTTCGAATAATAGCATTTCGTATATAGCAACAGGCCGTGAAACGACCGAAGCTAGGTCCCGAAATATATCATATATATTTCATATCCCAACCCCATACGGATAATTCACTCCTTGATCTACAGTGCCGTGTCCAATCCTCAAATAGCATCATTGCATAGAATAACACTGTTACTACGGCTGAGTCTCCATATAGCATATGCACTCATATGCCCGTAACTTGGCACTGACTTGGGAATGAACTAGCTAGGCTAAATTAATCGTCTCATAACTTCCTTAATTTAAAGCATATATTTCGACTGCATTGCAACCAATACTAAATTCGGGGAAAATGCGGGTGAACGGCCATTTTATGGGCTCATTTGCCTGTGTTTGGAAGGTATGCGTGCCAATTCCTACCCTTAAATATAAGATAACTAACTACGTAGAGTGCGCCTCGACGCTTGTTCATTATAAATCGGACGCGGGAGTGTGAAAATTAGCCAAACATAAACTTCGACAACACGTTCGAGCAACCGTATAGTGTCTCCGCGGGACTTGAATATTGTTTGGAGGGATCGCACTTTTCGAGATTTTCATTTTGTGCCATCACATTTCAATACATTAAACATATAGGGAAAAGTATCGGGGCACGGCGCTATTTCGAGCGAACCCGGCATTGCGAGGCATCGAATTTTGAGCCATTGCGATTTCACTGTAGGTACTTTTGCAGGCTTTGTACATGATCGAAAGCTTTTGAATACTACGTCGAACAGACAGCAGTTGCCATTCAACTTATTGGTTCGAGTGATATTGATCCTGTCAATCCTGTTACTATTCTCGTGGTTTTTCCAACGACTCCTTTTCATATTCGGTACACCCATCCCAGACTGATGAAGCATATTCTAGAATAAGGTAACATATCAGATATACATACTATGTATATCTTATCTTAAATTTTAGGTTACGCATTATGCCGAAAATTTTATTTTGTATATGCGTATGACATTTTCCGTTATTGCTCAGTGTTAAACCAATATGCTTATGACCATGAACAAAGGTTTTGGACGCGCTCTGAAATATTAAGTTTAAGGATCGATCAAGTTGTCCTAATGTTAAGAGCATCGTTTCAGTCATGTTCGGATATAAACTAACCATTCATTGTTTAGCCCAGTCATAAATAATGTGCATTCATGATTTGCTATGCCTTCCAGATCGTCAACATTTGTTGAGGAAAAGGATAGAGAGTTGTCGTCAGCAGCAAACAGTCGAACAATACTTTGTATATTATCAGTTTTGTCGTTTACATATATTATAATATTGATGGGAGTACCTACGTACATGATTTTGTAACACATACAAATGGTTTAGTAATTTGACAACTGTACACATGTTCATCGGAAGGGACATCTACACTAAAACATACATTCCTTGGCAAACTTGGACAATATAACTACAATGTACATGCTAAATCAAACTGGAAATTGTAAAATAATAACTATTGTTAATATTCAATTCAATTCAATTTATTAGCAGTTAAGCACAACGTGCTTCTCGCCGTATTTAGATGTTTTGACGGTTCGAGAAGAGCAATGAAAACACAATGTTAACACTGTGTAAAATGTACAAGTGATGACATAATATTATATTGCTATTAACATGCAATATTAATAGGCATTGGCTGCAGTATGAAACTGTCATAGTGAATATATGTGTAAATCAGTTATATATTATTATCTACAATACCAGATTGGTTAATCGTGGCCAATGCATTTATAGAATGTTCTGAGAAGATACACACACTTTCAGTTCGCAACTATCCAGTTTGATTGGTCGAGAATAAGTCTCAGCCAATCCAGCTACTTGGTTATCAGCAGTAGAGTGTATATGGGTAGACATTGATAATGTGCCACACTCATCATCATTTACAAATGCAATTTATCTGGAGTGAGCGGTTGGTTGGGAGCATGTGGCACCAGGTCAGGTTATTCTAATTTCAGGGTTGGATATATATTGTTTCTGTAAATGTTCAGTTCTGATTTTGGGATTTAACCTCATCATAACAGTTAACAAATTCGACACGTTAACCAGGCCTAATATATTAGCTGTTGACAGGCCGTTAAACATCATTAAATCAAATCAAATGTATCTGGATATGTACATGCCAACTCTGCTAGATCCGAATACGGAATGCACAATTGCTACAGAAACCTCGTAACAATAGACTATATTATATAAGTTTGATCATAATCATTGATGTATGGCGTGTTATGTCTGTTTTAACTTTGCTACACACATTCATATGGCTATGCACTAGTCAATATAATATGTAGTGTCATACTTGGAAACTAACAAAGCTATCTCTACTCTCAAACACCCGACACATGTGTATCCTGATGGTGCCGACTTCCTACTGAACTTGCTTCAGTCGGATATACATGCCTTTCTAGTGTATTCATATACCTCTTAGCACTGTTATATTTACGAGACATATGCGTTACATGAGTTGTCTCTTCTAGATATACATTTACAATACAATGGTATTATTATTTGTTATCTTTTCATAGATCACATGTTTTGCTGTAATTTACTGTACATTCAAACCTGTGTAAGATGCATAAACAATGGAGATAACATTACTTTTTCAATTATTGACCACCATACATTTCTGGGTCTACTTTGAAAATGGAGATTGTTTTTTGACAATTTATCAAAGTTTTACAAACAGAAACTGGCCAATACTTCAATTGCATGAACATTTGAACTGTAATAAATGATAGCTTACTGTACCTTGGTCACTGGCAGCAGTTTATATGCATTTTTTATTCCAGTTCCTATTGCACATTTTTATCTGATTGTCAAACTCCAAAACACCCCATGTTCACCAACTGTTCAATATGTTTGCATTACTGCACATTGTACCTACTTCTATGGGCTGCTACACATTGCAACGAATATTTTGTTTTATTACATGAGGTAATTTCGCAGTTTCATGTTTGAGAATTTTGACTTTGAAATGATACGATAAAGTATACAGTCATACCTTAAAATATATTACACCCCTGATGGACAATCATATTCCATTACTATAGCAACCGAGCCATGTATTCGAGTATATGCCATGGGTTAGCACCGCAAGATGAGAGACCTCATCGGGATTAGGGTATTATCAACTATTTTAAGACATGTGAGCTGTATTAAAAGTGTATATATAGATCCGTAAATATCACATCCTAATTGCAAAAGAGGCCATGTTGTAGTCGATGTCAAAATGTGAACCTGCTGACATTTTTGCTATTGTCTTCGGAAATGTGTTTTTATGACAGAGTGCGTGACATAGTACACAAAGCAAATTGGTACCATTTTTTCGGTCACACGTGTGGCGGCCATCTTAAATTTCAACATGACCACCATTCAGGACCCATATCTTTTTTTGGTCACCTATTTTAGACCACAATTTAGTCAAATTATTTGTTAGATATATTCAAAAAGTGAAATAATAACATGTCAGTGCAATAATACATATGTCTGCCATTTTAAAATTCAAAATGGCTGCCATAATAATACAATTTGTGTTATTTTCAATTGAGCATCAGCAATTTCCTTGGTAAAATAGATTATTATCTATAAAATCATGCATTAAACGAAATAGTTCATTGAAACCTGTACACTATGTCACGTAATGAAATTAGAATGTTGTTTTATAGATTTTTATTTCAAAATCGCCACCGTTTTAATCAAACAGTTTTATCAACAAGAGAAAAACATAGGTTTGGACTAAAAATGTGGCTGGTTATGTATGATATTAATTGAACACATATATTAGCCACATTATGCAATAACATTTATATCAGTCATTTTAAAATTCAAAATGGCAGCCATAATTAGCATACTTTAACGTGTTCCAACTGGGTACCTGCATTTTAAATGAGCAATATCACTATTTATAAGCACAGGCAGAAAATGATGGAATAGATGTGTTTCACTATGCAATATTGACAT
This sequence comes from Conchocele bisecta, assembly GCA_029237695.1. Classification (NCBI taxonomy): domain Eukaryota; kingdom Metazoa; phylum Mollusca; class Bivalvia; order Lucinida; family Thyasiridae; genus Conchocele; species Conchocele bisecta. The sequence goes on along the minus strand of CM055280.1, from coordinate 19,681,495 downwards.
TGATATGATATTTAACCATGATAGCCCGGACTCTCCACATGACACATCGTATGACACATTCCTATAGCATACTTACGTTGTATGTTATTGTGACGACCACTCTGTTGGTTAACACCAAACCACATTTATTTCTATGTATGACCTCTAAACGTATTGCCTTTGATTGTCTTATAACAGGCAATATCTATATATTCATACATATCTTTAATATCAGACTGGTATACCGTTTCACATCAAATCACTTTTACCAAATACAGAATAATTATTGTCAAATTACTTTATTATGTATATGTAATTCCTTTTAATTGTGCTTAACGGTCTGCTAACAGCTACCGTCATTTTAGGGCGGTTTAACAGGATTGAATCCCACATTTCACATGTACGGGTTTTAGTGTGGGTATACATGTAAACTATTCCAATTGTATCTTGATTTTACTGTTAGTTGTGAGTGTGGTTGGTTGGGAGCACGCACATGGTAATATTTTTAGATTTTTGAAACTATCGGCAAACGCAATGTAAATATAAAAGTACATAAACCATGGGCAGTTGCGTTAACATTTTACTGTGTTATAAAAAGTAATTGGTCGGTGTAAAGTTAGCATGGAGTCACGCCACGCACTTTAAACAGATTTAAGTGAATCTATGTTTTCATCTGGGTCGATTCAGTGCATTAAGGTTTGAGTTTAGTAGTTTCTACAACACACACATTGTTTATAATAAGCTTAGAATTGCAATTGTATTCGGTTAAGTGATGCATGTACATGTACAGTCTAATCATTATATATCATTTAGATGGAATGTCAATTAATTGTGTAATTCGTCCACAGTATGAATTAATACATGAAATAAACTAATGTATGCCATTTTCATTGTTATTAGTAAATTATTATTTCAATAATTATTATAAAACTTGCTGAGCACCAATCGACTAAGAATAAAAATGATAAAACATGTTGATTGGTTGATTGAATGTGATTTTAGGTGTTTCCAACAGTAAGATAACATGTAGACGGCATTTTGACTGGTCATGTATTAAGGCGTATGTGCTCAGAAAAGTTTATAATCTTGAATTCAGGCCAAGTATGTAAAACACACCCGTCCGTTAATGTTCAAGCCTTCTTGCAGAGAGCTTGTAGTAGTGGTTACAATGGCGTCATTGTGTCTGTGTTCAAGTTATATCCTTTCGCGTAGCGAAAATGGGATATAGCGATGCAAAGGTCGTCTGTCTGTTCATCCATGTTTTCCATTATGCTATAACTTTGTTACCGTATGACTGATTGGCTTGAAACTTTATGTGCATGTCTATTATGCATATGTTCATTCCGCGCCCCACCCATGCACCCCCATGCCCAAGGACAAATTACTAGAAATATGCGTCCAGTAGATGTGTACACGTTTCTCCATTCTCTACTAACTTATTTACTGTGTATTTTTACTATCATCCATAGTTTTGTTCCCCACCCCACCCAGGTTTTCCTCATGCTCAAGGCCAAAGGCAAATAACTTTGAAATTTGGGTCCAGTAGATGAATGCGCGTTTATTCATTCTCCTATAACTTATTTACTGTTCAACGAATTGGCTTGAAACTGCATGTGCCAATTTATTAACAACCATATTTTCATTCCCCATCCCACCCGTGCTATCGCCATGCCCAAGGTCAAGGTCAAACGTTTAAATAATTTGCATCCGTCCAGCAAATGTGTGTGCGTTTCACCATTCTATTATCACTTTTGTTTTTACTGTGCAACAAATTGGCTTGAAACTTCATGTACATGTTTATTATCATCCAAATTATCATTCCCTACCCCATGCTCTCCCAATGCCCAAGGTCGAGGTAAACTAACTGTATAGTTTTCGTCCAGTAGGTGTATGCGTGTTCCTCCATTCTTCTATAACTTCTTTAATGAACGATTCGCTTCAAACTTTATGTTCATGTTACCCTTCATTCATATGTTCCTTCACCACCCCAGACGTGCTCCCATTGTCCAAGTTCAAGGTCAAATAACCTCTGCTGTGAGATTGACCTTCAAGCCAGGGAGCTGGATGTTTTTTTTGTGTGATTAAGAGTTCAGATGAGCTTCCTTTTATACGCCCGTTTGATAAACAGGACATATTATGTTGTGGCGCCATCCGGGTCCGTCCATAAACTTTAGTCCTGTACATCGAACTAGTCCCACAGTTTTCCACTGTTCTAATTTCATGGATTATTACATATTTATTGCTATGCAAATATTCCGTACTGAGTTTGGTATTCCCCCCAACTCTAATGCAGCTGGTTAAATGTTAATATGTTGGCCTGGCATTAACTAACCCTAGATGTTGCTAGGTCGTTAACTACCAACAAAGTTTTAGACATTTACACCAAACCATAGCGATATAACTTGGAAATGATTGATCGTAGGAAAAGAAGTAAATTTTGTAAATCGTTCCGCAATACGAAATGATAACATATTTTACAAAATATACATTAGTCCCAATTTTAAATTTCACAACACTTAACGCAACATATTAAAATTAAAAAAATGAAGAGAATAACATGCATGCTATTGTGAAACAAATTTAATTGAGTTTTAATAATATGGTGAAATATCTGTAAATGAGACGCCTGTCAGGTTGCCATAGTGTCTAAGACAATTTACAATATAAGCTAAATTTACAGTGAAACCCAAGATTAAAACACGTTTATGATTTACGTGTGGAGAAATTGGGCTTATGGGATATATGGCCAGTCTTGCTCTGGGTCTTTCATGTCAGTCTTGAGGAATGATAAGAACAAACTTGTTAGAAACAGGACTGATGTTTCACTGACTGAATGGTGAATTATTGCATGTACCGTGGATTAACATATTTATGCTGGTCGCAGATTTACAGTAGTTCAATTGCTCAACCCCTGATCTGAATTTCAACTGACATTTTTACTTGTTAATTGTAAGTGTGTAATGCAATAAAGCCCCAAGCTAGACACGTGATAAAACGACCTTATAATGTTTGCTATTTAATCCGCGAAGATATATGAGGCTGACACACGATTGTTATTAATAATAGTAATTCAGGATTTACAATGTTTGCCATTAGTCTAGAAATCTATGCAATAACATTTACACTCCTATGTTAATGTATCCTACTAGATGCATTAATATAATATCCATCTATGCATGCGTTTTAAACGTAAATACTTATTTGAGATAATCAAGTTGTTATCGACTGTGTATATATATTGTTATTGATGAACGTACACACACTCGTTGTAGATGCTCATGCTATTGATATTGTGGATCTATACACGTATAAGATTGTTTTAGTTGATTAGTATATACACTGATCGTCATGTATTTGTGAATATAAAATTAATTTATAAATGCATATAATTGTTTAAGATTATCTGCTTGTACCCCTCTCAAATTTCCAGTTGATCAGGAGCCACAGCGATCATGGAACCAACGATGGTGTCTGCAAAGGGGCAGATCGATATCTGGCTACTCTGGTTGTATAAATCGTGTGCTATTTTTCTGAAGTGGATTCCCAGACGAATAAAGTCAGCCATACTTGTATAAAATATGACCTGCATTACTCATGCGATACTTAGGGAGGAAAATAACAAGAGCAAAGATGATTTATAAACTGTAATTTACCTTTGGAATGTCATAACTAAATCACACGTTACATGTATCAGATAAAAACATTGGTTTTGTTTGTTTAATTGCATTTAACGTCCTGTCAACGGCAAGGTCATTGCAGATGTAATAGTGACCATGGAATCATCTCGTTTTACATCAGTTTCACGGAACAGCGATATTGCTGGTCACTAGCGTGCCGTTATTGACAACGTCGTGGAGATTAATGGCGTCGAACAAACTTTTACGAAGCAGCAACGTCGCGCGACGTCGTGTAAACATTGGGATATGTGACCCACCAAGGGAATAGGGATCAGTTGGGCGATGGCCATTTAATGCAGGAAGCGTAAAAAGTAGCATGTCATGCTTTGACAGAAATTTGACATCATGACGTAACATCATTGAAATCCATTAATGATCTGAGTGTGCACGAGTTTGGAGTTTAATAAAAATATATTAAGGCAGTCATATCATACAAGTATATATTTTGACATTAGAAAAGTATGGAGATGTAGAAAATGTATAAACCCACAATCCATAAGTTTATCCAACTGATTACTTTTCCCTTGGTCGGTCACATATGAACGCAATACGTTACATGGGCGTTTTTATTATGAATTTATTGACGTTGTAAATGTAATGTATTAAAGCATATATACTATACAAATGTGCAATAAATAAAGAATCAACCAAATAAATAAAAAAGAGCACACAGAACAAATTATATGATAGCATACATGTATAACAGTATCTACAGACTTTGCCCGTATTACAATGACATGCATCCCTATTCCACAGCAACATACACATATCCAGTCAGTGATCCGATTTATGCCATAATCTGCGAACATGCCCAGGAGCTTATGCTTTTTATTGTTTCACCTAGTCATTCATGAACCGGCTTATTGAGCTTGCTAATAATCTGACAGTGCATGGACTGAAATATTACCAACTTGAAGGTTCGATATAGTTTAAAATCGTTTAACATATTTATTTTCAGATATAATCGAAATAAGAAACTCCATATCACATAATAACCTCCTGAACTGTAACATGATAACCTACTTACTGTACCGTATGTGCATAATTTATATGTTTATTGAACTTTAATAATAGTATGGTAATGTATTGAATGCTCCAGGTTGTCAGGTCAGGGGATGCAGCACAGCAATGGTGTCACATTTACATCAACATTCTACAAAAATCACAGGACCGTTAGCCACACCAAATGGCATGCCATTTCATTGAACACATACATGTACTCGTCGTATATAAATATGGCACCATAACTATGCTCCCTGGCACATCATACAGGCGCCACTCAATAAAGCTCATTTCTACCTGCATTCACATGTACATGTAAGTAGGCAACATATATCAAAACAGCCTGAACCTGAATATGTTTGTTTTGCCAGAAACCAGTAGCACATCATTGTCCGTCTCATAGACAACTGAGTACGACATTCCATATATGAGAAACGCCATGTGATTTTGGACCTTCTACGTAATTTCATGAAATACGTTTACAAAAGTTACAATATATTCCGTCAATGGCATCAAAAGTTGAAAAACATTTCAAAACGTTTCAAAATTCACAATATTTTGTATAAATAAAGTAAAAATTTAGCAAACTTTTCAGAGTACATGCGGAATATATGTACTCTGACAAGTTTGTTAACTTTTGACCTTATTTATAAAAAAATATTGTAATTTTTGTAACGTATTTAATGACATTACGCATAAGTACGAAGGTACAAAATCGCATGGCGTGTCTCATATCACAGCCGTTTGCATGTACTTTGCGATACTCTATGGGCTTTGTGAGTCTAATGACCCGTGCAATCCTGGCAGAGTAGACACTGACATGTATATACTGTATATATGCAGGTACACGAACAACTATATTTTTAGGAAATGAAATGAATATGATCAGACAAAACCGGGCTTATTTCATTTATGACTACCGTAACCCCACGTGTATTATCAGCACCGGGCAGGGAAGACATTCATTTGGTACGTGCAAGTGCGACGTTTTTGGTTAGCAATCTTGATACGTGTGATAATATATTTTATTTAATTATTCCTAAGTAAACCCGGGTATGTCCGATCATGGTGTATCTCAGCATGACATAAAGTCTTTGGAATTATTTTCTGGTTTTCGTTCTCTGTTATCTGTATATACGTGTGGTCCAGTCTGTACATCCGCGTCGTCATCTAGATGTAGAGCACCATGGCTACAAGACTGCTCAGGCTGAGGAGTATCATGCCGGCTAGCATCGACACGGCGCCTGGATAGATAAATAGAGGATACCTGGCTAGTGATCTTTGTGATATCAACTTTAACAAAGTGTAGAAATACAGCACAGTCCGTGGTTTCATTGAATCTATATAATAATACTAGAACCACTGGTCAGGTTTGTTTATATTTCCATCCTTATACAGTGGAACCTCTCCAAACCGGAAACCCTAGGGGCGCCCATAGTGTGTCCGATTTAGAGAGGTTCCACTGTACATCGGGTGTACGAGTGCAGCAATATGTATATATATGCATTGCGATCACGATCAGTCATTACCTATATAAGTACAGTACATTTCAAGCTACCAAAATTGAACAAACGGATACGGTCTTGCTGTCCGGTTTAGAGAGTTTTTACTGTAGGTACATAAATATCGGATTTGATATCATTGATAACCCAGCAGTCACAGTATATCTTCAATTAAACCATTTTACACAGGGCCATGATGACAACACGTTTTTCTTTTCTATATTATCTTTTCAAAACAAATCCTGTCAGGGGTCGCAGTAGTGGTCATATATATTCAAATAAACCACTTTGCAAACGGACATGATGAAACACTCTTTCTTATATGTTATCTCCGTTGAAATTGCATATTATGTCACACACATTTCTATGGGGGCAGCCATTTTGTCGTGCCATGACTGAATGGCGAGTACGACCAAGAAAATAGTGTCCTATGCCAACTTATCCTTTGGCGTTTTGGTCTGTCTTGCTTTGTATCTAAAACTCTACATATACTATTCTCAGTGTTCACAGTTTTGGGCTCAGTTTATCAGTTCAATTCTGGAAAATACGAATCAAAATATTTCGTGCGTCTGAATACAGCAGCTATTATCTTTAGTTATCACAGTTAGGTAGCAGTGACCAGTTAGCCGCCAGTTTCGTACAATTTTATTCTGGGAGTTTCAAACAATTTATTATATAGAAAACATATGGATGGGAATGGGTTTGCACCATCACAGTACGTTTGCCTCTGGCTGATCATTGAGAAAATATGAAACGTTCAGTTTCTAGTTCCGCAAGTGATCAGTTCATTCAGTATTTTGATATCTATATTTAAAATGTCCTCTTATTTGAATATCAAAATAGCCTGATACAAACACGCGTCTCTATCAGTAATTTACGGATTAATTTAGTACAACACATTTGCACAGTGGGCATTCGTAGGGTGATTTTCATGGGAACTCGAGGGTAGCAACTCGAGTAACACGAGTATCAAGGGAACACGCATAGTTGCAACTCGAGATAAGAATTTGACCTTTAAACCTTTCTCGATTAACTCGATTCGAACCCCGCCGTGTGGTGGGTTACTAGTGTTTCAACTCGAATTGGACTCGAACAGCAAGTCTGCGTGTTCCGGTGCTACTCGGGTTACTCGAGTTTAACCCGGGAGTTGCAACTAATACAACTGTTGGAATAGTTACACAATTACCCACTACTGAATTCCTATAAAGAACATTTTGTGCCTGGTAGACGGGATCCCAACTTTCAGAAATCAGTAAACCCATTTAATAAATATCATATGAAATCGCCACTCCTGTAATATCCTCGAATAAAAACAATCTTACCATTGCACGTGCCGGGTGTTTCCCAGGTAATATCTGTTTGGCATGTGATGGTCGCTAATCCCGTCAATGCATAACCCGAGTCACATGTCACCGTCCTAGTGGATCCCACACTGTTCGATCCTGCGCCAATTTCACCGTTCTGTTGGGTTGGTACGCTCGGACAATCTGCCATAGACGCGCGAGTGACTGTGATACATGTACACCACCGCCTGCGCTAATCTTGTCAAGATATGTAAATATATGCATTACAAAATACTGGAATTGAATTGTGTTTGAAAGTTAGCAGCTTAATGGCTGAGCCTGAGCTGTGCCACAGCACTGGCACAACCAACGAAAAACTGCTTGATTGCGAGTTGATATTAACAATAGATGTTCAGAAACGTTGTCATCTTTGCAAGATTAACGTAGGCGGTGGTGTACATTTAAGTGGTGTGACTGGAGAAATGTAGCTTACATGTAGCTCCTGATCACGATCTGTTAGAATGCACAGACTGATCCGGATCTACACGATCCGTATCGCTTGTTAGAAGCATGATGGGTGTTTCATTGATGGAATGGAATGGCGAACAGTGCAGATCCTGATCAGACTGTGGGACGTTTTGTCAGTTACAGACACATACACGTATAACTTTGCAATCAACACGTATCGTTATCATCCTGGAGCCCGTTTCATGCGTACGACTTAAATGTTTGTAACCGCAAATTTAGGATCGTCTCGAAATTTCAGTTGATGGATTTACATTTATTGATCATAATTGTTTCCAAGAAAACAATGTTAAATTTACAGACTATCATAATTTTGCACCTACAAACATTTTAGTCGTACGAAGTTTAGTGAAACGGGCCGATGTGCCCAATTACCTGAATGTACGTTGTGCTCAAAACAAAATGACACATATTGACAGTGTTTGCGCAGGCGGTGCTATAAGCACTCCGTGAACATTTTGTTATATTATTTTTAGTCATGTATGGAAATTAAATACGTTACAGTGAAGCCAAGGTTACAAAGTATACTTATCTAACTAATCTAAATTTATTATTTTTTGTTATACTGAATTTATTACATTATCACAGCCATTTTGGCTGTGATAATGTAATAAATTCAGTATAATAATTCTGCATACTTTTAATCATCAAATATATGCAGTCGTTAGTTCTATATCAAATAATACATTTCGAAAAAAATAAATGATTACTCCCTCAAAGTATACTTTGTTAGAAAAGTATACTTTGCAATGTTGGTAAAATAGGCTACTGAAATAAACGTATTGGACAATTTTGGCACACATTTATACACATCTGACCGCCTTACACCAGCAATGCAGCATATATCATATACGATACTCCGGAAAATTCGGTCGCTTTAAAAATTTAGATTTATATGTTCGGGTATGAACGTTCCCGAGCCAATTCCCACCCTTAGCTATAAAATACTTACTTACCTATCTAGATTAATCACAATGGTGTTCCTAGAGCGTCCAGTATAACCATACTTTCTAAGCCAATCACTGGCCAGTATAGCGCTCCTTTTATTTCACATATTGCAAGCTTTAATTAACCCCAATACGTTACCTATTACCATATTTATTGACTATTCACAGGAAATGGAAAATTATTACTCGGATAGGAGACATCATAAACCTGGCTAATTATAAGTATGTTATTGTTCACATATTGGAGTCATTAAGGAAATAAATGCTGCGGTCGCTAGCGCTCCCTGAATTTAATTCCATAAGAAATCCATATGTGAACAATAAACTCGTACATATACGCTAAACAGGTGGAAGAGTCAGAACACTGACATAAAACAGTGTCCATTGAAATACAATCCCATTGCCCCGCCCATCTGGTGTCGTTGATACAATTATTGTCTTTTGAGTGGGTGTACGATTAAGGCGGAGGTGAACAATAGGTTTGTTTACATGAATAAACACACCTCGGACCGGTCTAGCGGTCCGAGAGTGCTTATTCGTGTACACAAACCGTTCAGAGGTGTGCATTCAATTTGTAGATGATCACGTGGCCGTATTTCGGCCAATATGAATGCCTTAAATACTGTTTGACAATGGCTGTAGACAATGCTCATTCCGGGGCCAAGCCAACACCTACGTATTGAATGTGTCTCATGACGTTACTAGAACGCGCCATTACATCACCATACCAGTTCACAACATGGTCGCACTGACATTTTGAAATTAATTTGGCTGCATCACGCGACGTTTACTGCGGCCCCGGAATATGTATGTGTAAATCAGATGTTTGAATGGAACAGGTTATCAAAGTACCGAAAGTACTGCATATATGCTCAAACTACACGATGTTTCAGACGGAAACCATGTCCAGCTGTGGGCAAATGTTTGCCGTGGCACGAGGCAACTGTTTGAACCACAAGGCGGGTTCAAACCGCGGGTTCAAACAATTCCCGCAGCAAACGATTACACACAGCTGGGCATTGTTGAATCTTATACTTACCGGCACCCATGAGGCATGTCCCAGAGTTGTCGACATATCCCGTTTTGCATTTACAGACATTGGCGCTGTTCGCGATATTACATTCTTCAGAAGCTGTACTACATTGTGAGTCAGACGTGCACGCCGTAGCTGTAAATAAACAAACAATTCTTTTTTACATAACAAAACTATAAATTATGAAGGCTGTATGTACATGTACAATCAAACCTCCGCGAACGGCCGCCTCTCCACAACAACACACTCCCTGTTACAGTAACAGCCATATATTACATGTATATCCCAAATGGACAATTGTCGTTATATTATTTAACGTGGCTACAGCAGCCACCTCTCTACAACAGCCAGTTTGGTGTCTTCCCATGGGTGGCTATTGTAGAGAGGTTACACTGTATTAACAGCGTTGTTACATTCGTGGAGAATGATCTAAGAAGTTTGATAATACTTTATTAGGTACGTTTATGATAGCATTATGTGTGTCTCATATTCTAGAATTTGTCTCTCAATAACGATATAGCGAAGTATGAACGTCAACGTCCTGCAGTTTATTGCTATATTTTAGTGCGCGAAATGGAAATGTTATTCCGAAAATGTATACAGCTGACCGTGGTGTAGCGATATAGTGAAACCTATTACATATAAGTTCATTGCCTATTGTCCTTTCCAAGGAACATCCGGATTTTCTCCAATTAAACATATTACATCTG